>KV015116.1:13881-30857 GCA_001598015.1 Dorcoceras hygrometricum
TTCTGTTTACTGCTGATTGCCTCAACTGATCAACATCTCTGCTTCAACGTCTGTTTCTTCTTCATCAGCTGATTTATTTTCCCTTTAGCGCTCCAGCTGGTTCAACTTGTCTTTGCACATCAGCTGTTGTATCTTCGTCTTTGCGCTACGTCTGATACAACTTTGTCGCAACAGCTGATCAACATCTAATTTGTTCTCCAGCTGGTCTTTCTTCATCTTAACGCAACAGCTGGTCCATAGCGTTCCAGCTGATTCTTAGTGTTCCAGCTGGTTCAACTTATTGCTCCAGCTGGTCCATCTTCTCCTTTACCGAATATCACAGCTGCTGGTCTAATTTGGCCTCCACCTAATTACGAACAACTGACTCAACTTTGGACGTCTCCATTGCTAATTCAGCTGCCGTCGTGAGCACGAGGCCTGACAGCTGTGAACTTTATCTTTTCTCCAGCTGATCCATCTTTGCGCACCAGCTGGTTCAGTTGCTCCAGCTGATCCATCTTCGCGCACATCTGAACCAACTTGCATATTTTCGCATGAGACCAGTGCTACTCCCTCCGGAACGATCCAACGAGCACAACTCATCAAACAAATAAGCTGTTTTTCGGCCAAATTCCTTCGTTTAGGCCTCCGAAATCGCGTTTTACTGTTTTCAGATCTTGTTCTGCTACGGTATCTGATTCAACTTCTCTTGTTGTATTTCCAGCTAACATATGCACACTTAGTAGAAACGTTAGAAACACAATAACATGTTTTGGCGAATTGATGGAGGAACACCCGGCTGAAGTCTTGGAAGCTTTTGATACTCCCAGCTGAGAGGAGATTGAACTATTACTGTGCTGACCTGACTAAGGTGGTCAGGAAGACTCGACACTCGATGGGTAGGTGTATTAGTGAGAAGCGCCGCATTTTGGAACCTCGGGAGATGCTCCTCGAGGTCCCCCATCTCGTTATATTCTACCACATTTAGAAACTTGAAATAGAGGGGGAGCTCGACAATTAACACTTCTCTCAAGCTACCCTTGTTGGAGGTGGCGGGGCCCCTGAACTCCTTTCCTCTCTCAAACATGTAACTTCTTCCTGAAACTTCCTAATCTCTTCCAACTATGGATCGGGAGGAGGATTGGTCTCTGTCCGATGTGCCAGTACTTGTTCTATAGTCGCAGTCACTAATTGTGCGACCTGAGCGACTGTGAGACCTTGGTTCTCGGGCCCCTAAGATAGATTCTCGGTACTATTGCTTCTATTCTCTCTCTACTGGAGTTTATTTCTTCTTGGTGGCATTTTGTTTCTCTCTTTTCTTTACCAAGTTTCCCATAACGGCATCAATTGATGTAACCGAATTTTTCCTCAGCCGATGAGCTACCACCATATCGAGAGGTCGGGAGCTCTTTCCTCGAGAACTGTGTGAGTTGAATGAGTAGGAATATGTTGTGATAGGTACAACCATAGAAACTAGTCAGGGGGCACTGAAAGTGTTTCTCGTAAACTTGATGCTTATATCAGATCGAGTGGTCAGGAATATAGAGTTAAAATATATGTAAAAGCTAAGAGCTTGTGAGTTTTTCAATGTGTGTAAAGTGAAACATACTTGGGCTTATATAGAAGAGTTTAGCGGCTTTTGCGGCCACGTTAACCTGCTAGTGAAGTGTTTGAGCGGGTCTTATGCCTGAGTTGATCACTTCTCCAGAGGAGATCGTCGCCATAACTTCTCGATATGAGATTAATTCAACTCGTACTCATGGTGTGCTATCAGAGACGTGATTGTCACGTGGGGTCATCAGAGTGTACACGGGTGTCAGGGCACTTGTCCAGACCTCGAGAACCTCAGGTGACATACTCAGGGGTGTTCATTCCTCGGGTCCCAACGTAGATGGCTACTTGCGATATAATATATGATTTGTATGTGCTTAGCTCCACATAAGAAATTTTGGTTATGTGCCTAGTGGTGATAAATATTTTTGATATGTTTGAGATACATATGTGTTCTCATGAAAAAAATATTAAATAATTGCAGAAATTTACTATATTGGATTAAAACCGTAAAATGATAAATGATATTGGAAAAAATGGAAAATGGAATTTAGAGGAACTCGATTCATTATTCTTTAGCGGGCCTCACAGCCCAAAGCGGACAGCTGCTAAACGACATCGTTCTTTCTTATCTTTTAATTTCACTATTTTCTGGCCAAAGTCAAAACCTCACACTCGCAAGGAGTCGTTGAAAACCACTCTTTGCTTTTCTCACACTCAAATCTCCTCCGTCTTTCATCGATTCTCAGATCGCATATCTACAATGGCCAAAGATCCAGTCCGCGTCCTCGTCACCGGAGCTGCAGGTGTAGCTTCACGAATCGTGCCTTCATTTCTAGATATTTGTATTTTTTTTTTCGTAATCCTTCTCACTGGAGTAGCGCTTACTGCTATTGATTTACAGTATCTTAGCTTACTGATGATTGGATTACAGAATCTTAGATCTCTGAGCACAAGATATTTTTGAGATCTTCCGAATAGTATTTATTTTTTCAATAGCTATCGAGTTTCAGCATCCGTTAGTTTGATTGTCTGATTACTTGTGTGATTCTACTAAATTAACTCTCGCTAGTTTTGTGATTTAATATATCGATTTTTGTGCTGAAGTTTGAAGATTGTGGGCTCTGAGATTATTCGTTCTCGTTGGTTTTACAGGACAAATTGGATATGCTCTTGTTCCCATGATTGCTAGGGGAGTTATGTTGGGCGTAGACCAGCCAGTGATCCTTCACATGCTTGATATTCCACCTGCCGCTGAGGCACTTATTGGAGTTAAAATGGAACTGGTGGATGCTGCATTCCCCCTTCTGAAAGGTTGGCACTTGAGCTTCTTGGTTTTGGTCTAAGTTAAAGTTTTATGTTGGTCAAATGATTAAATGTTGAAAGAGTCTTGTTAAAGGAATTATTTCTGGGTTGTTTCTTCTATTGTGTGAATCAGGTGTTGTTGCCACAACCGATGTTGTGGAAGCTTGTACTGGTGTCAGTGTTGCTGTAATGGTTGGTGGATTCCCTAGGAAAGAGGGTATGGAGAGGAAAGATGTGATGTCAAAGAATGTTTCTATATACAAGTCCCAAGCTTCTGCTCTTGAGAAACATGCTGCTGCTAACTGCAAGGTGATTATTAGTAAATTGATATCTTTTTGTTTCAACTTAATTGGTATACACTAGGGTTCTTGTTCGGAGTTCAAACCAAACATTTTTTTTATGGAACCTGTATGTTTACGATTATTTAATATGAGGTGTATTGTAATGATTTCTGATCTGTAACAGATGTAATATTAGTTTTTGTACACGTAACTATTTCATTCATGATAATCTAAAGAACTGTTTCGATGTGGCGATGAAATGTGAAACACACCATTAGCAGTTATAGATTTCAATTACAGTGCATTATAATACTATCTGACTAGTCCTATTTCATTTTTCTTGCCTTTTAAATTCACTTCCAGGTTTTGGTTGTTGCTAATCCTGCCAACACCAATGCATTAATTCTTAAGGAATTCGCACCATCCATCCCAGAAAAGAATATCAGTTGTTTGACTAGATTGGACCACAACAGGGCCCTTGGACAGATTTCGGAAAGATTGAATGTACAAGTATCTGATGTTAAAAATGCAATTATTTGGGGAAATCACTCCTCAACACAGTATCCTGATGTCAACCATGCATCTGTCAAAACTTCAGCCGGAGAGAAACCTGTCCGCGAGCTTATTGCTGATGATGAATGGTATGGAACTTCGATTAAAAATTGATTCATAGTTATATTTCTCAAATACCCATTCATTATCTCGTTTTTTTGCCCCAATTTGTTAGGTTAAATGGAGAATTCATTACTACTGTCCAGCAGCGTGGCGCAGCAATTATTAAAGCTAGGAAGTTTTCCAGTGCACTTTCTGCTGCTAGCTCTGCCTGTGACCATATTCGTGATTGGGTCCTTGGAACTCCTGAGGTGGATGTCGACCTTGTCTCGTCAATTGGATGAAGTTTTCTTGATTTCTGATACACATTCATTGAACATATCAAATTGATGATACTTAATTAATGTTCCTAACTTGGTTATGAATTATTCAGGGCACTTGGGTTTCTATGGGTGTATACTCTGATGGCTCATACAATGTTCCAGCTGGACTAATCTATTCTTTCCCAGTTACATGCAAAAATGGAGAGTGGTCCATTGTTCAAGGTGAGAATATGTGTTCTGTGTTGTGTGGACTAACATCAAAGATTTTTCCCTGCTGGTTATCTTGGTCTAGAATCCAGTAAATTAGACGACCGGTAAGTGTTATGTGTTTATGTTGTCGCTAGTAGGATCCATCAAGTACCTAGCATAGCCTCAAAGAAAAGAAAAGAAAAGGATGATTAAAATTCAATTGATGCGAAGTTATTTGGGCTTGGTGATAAGAGTATGAATAGACTTTATATTTTTAAGAAATTACACAAGAGAGATTTGAGATTTAGGTAGTTGACCTCAATTACCTAGGCACAAACTACTATAAGGATGATGATTACGGTTGATGAGTTATTTGATGGGAGCTTGTTTTAGTACCGTGATTGGCTACTGGCTCAGTTTTGTTTGGTAGCTTTGTTTTAAATTCTAAATTTGGACTTCCATGATAGAGTCGCATCATGTCTACATGTGATTTTATGAGCGTGATATAGCAAACACTTTTTAAATCTCTTAACATTTTTGAAAGGTTTTCTTTCTCGTATATCCCTTTATTCACTTCACTCATTTCAGGTCTTCATATTGATGAAATTTCACGGAAGAAGTTAGATCTGACTGCACAAGAGCTCAGTGAAGAGAAAGAACTGGCATATTCTTGCCTCTCTTAGTTTCCTGAGTCCTAGCAAATCGTTATCGTCTTCCCCTTTCTGTGGTAACAGAAGGAGAGAGTTCTGAATAATGCCATTGTTATTTTCGGGTTAATGATGGATTGTACTTGTGTGAATTTCATTGTTGATGTACTTTATGTACCAAGATAATTTTATTAATGCACTTGTTGGGAGAATTATTTCCTCTTGCGAATGAATATTACTCGATTTTGAAAACGATTTGTGTTGTCGATCCTTGTTATTCTGAGGAACTTTCATCTATCCTTCGGGTAACATTGGAGAAACTTTTTTTGTTTAAAGTTCGTGTTTGAAACTTCATTCTATCAACAAATTTAGTTATATCCAAGGGAGGTGATATTTTGGGAAAGGAAATTGCCAAATTGGGTTTGAAACAATCAAAATAGTTGGGGAGATGTTGCATACCTCATAATATGTGGGATAAAGTAGATTAGATAGGATTGGATTAGATATCATGTGGTGTTGGATTTGTTTAAACTCATCATTTGGTAAAAAGAATTGTATATACTAATTGTAACAGACCAATAAATATATATTGAGCTAATCACCCTACATTGCTTATATAAACCCAGTTCCAAGAAACATTCTATATAAATTATCATAGGAGAAGATAAGCTTACAGTCAACTTTCAAAACCAAGTTACACAAGAAACAACCATTCAAAATCATCCCAAGAACAAGTATAACATGATTGCCTTGGAATCAAGCTAATCCCAAACCAAGGACACCAACATTATTCGCTTTACACCAAAAAACAAAAAAAAAAAACAAAAAAATGAAATTAAAAAAGAAACAAAAACATATGAGAAAGAAAAAGAAAATACAACATAACAATATTAGTTCCAAATGGGTAATGGTAACGGATCAAACTTGTGCAGCATCATGCACTTGATCGTCAGCGGATTCCTTTGAGGCTTCCTCCAGTGACTTCCCCTTCGCCTCCGGCACGGCGAATGTGCAGATCATTCCCAGCGCATTGATCACACCAAGTATAATCAGTGATTTCTTGACTCCGATCCCCGGAGGGTAACCCGCACTTGGTGTATGCGGATCCTGTGCAGCGTACAGAAACCCGAAGGCTCCTATTATGGCTCCGGCTTTTCCAGCAGCAGCCGATATTCCGTGGCACGTCGACCTCAACCTGGCGGGGAATATCTCAGCCGGAACGACGAATGTGGTTGCATTAGGCCCGAAATTTGCGAAGAAGAATGTCAGTCCATACATGACCACGAATCCGATATTGTGAGATCTCCAGTGACTATATGGAATCCCTATTGCAAACATGAAAACTGTCATGAAGAAAAATCCCATCAACTGTATAGCGAATCGCCCCACCGAGTCGATAAATGCGACAGTGAACCAGTAGCCCGGCACAGTGCCGCACAGAGCGATCAATGTTTGTGCTTTAGCGATTCGATACACTTCGCCTATGGCACTCATTGTTTCAGCTTTGGGGATCCATCCGATGTCAGAGAGGACGTCTTTTTGGAAGAGGTTTTGGCTGTAAAATGCAATATCCAGTAAAAACCAGGTGGAGGTTGTTCCGAATAGGTGCAGTCCGTGGCGGCGAACGAATTCTCTCGAAAACAACCCGAAATTATTTGATTGCTTCTGCGAGATTCTCTGCACTATTTCTTCTTCAGCTTGGATGTCTGCATGCAGCACTTTTCCCATATCTTCGGCCGCCTGCTTCGCGTTTTTGGCTACCAGCGCTGTGTAACGAGCTGTTTCTGGCATTTTCATACGCCAGTAGTAAGTCAGTGCCGCCGGAATGGCACCGAGCATTAAGACAATCCGCCATAGGTAATCGGATTGTGGTGCGGTGGAGGCAGCGGCGTTAGTTTGGAAAGAAGGTTCGTTATACCTGTGATCAAATGCAGCTGAAACGATCAAACAAACTACCCCACTGAACAAAATCCCGATACCTTGCATGGCGAAAACGGCGGCGATGAATGCTCCACGAGTCTTTTTGTTGGCGTATTCCGACATTATGGTGGCGGAGAGAGGGTAATCGCCTCCCACCCCAAACCCTAGCCAAAACCTGAAGAAGCAGAGGGTAGTGAGGACACCCTTGGGGGTGGAGCCGAAGGATAAACCCGAAGCGAGGGAGCAGAGGACCATGAGAACAAGGGTGATCCCGTAAACTTTTTTCCGGCCCATTTTGTCTCCTAGCCATCCGAAAAAAAGCTGTCCCAGCAGGGTTCCAACCAGTGCGACACCGGTCACCGAAGCCGAGACACCGGGGGGTAAGGTTCCGGGCTTGGTAGCACCAGGTTTGGTGTAGTAGATGCGGCCTAGAAGCTTGGAGACAATTCCAATGATGAATAAGTCATATGCATCGGTGAAGAATCCCATTCCGGCTATCACAATGGCTTTGAAATGGTAGAGCTGCGTCTTCGCTACATCAAGTGCTGTTAGCACTTGCAACTGTTCCCCACCCATTCCTTCGACGATTCCTGATTTCTCCCTCTAACACTGATTTGATCTAATCCTCTGAGACACCTGAGAAAAAAAAGTCGTCGGTATACAAATACACGGGAGATACACCGTTGAATCCCTACGTCTAAATCCCAAGAAGTTTGTTTTAGTTCAATGGTTAAAAGAAGTTTTTTTCTTTTTATCGAACCCAAGCACATGGAATAGCTGCAAGAGGAAGGCATTGAGTGTGATATCCCCCATCAATTTTTGTATACTCTCAAGTCTTCATAGAAAATTACGTAACATCAAAAATATTTCTTGAACAATTAAAATGCATGTTCATAGAATTACTTGTTACGATGGATAAAGCCAATAACATAATCATCCATGATGTCATTATATGATCACAAAATGACCGTATCACTCTTTACGTGCCCACGACTTTTCTGAAATAACAAAATAATTATCCTACTTATATAATCATTTCAATTAGTTACCAAAATGTATTATAGTATAACACATATCTGAAGTCTTGATATATTCTCTAAATTTTTACAAACGCTGAGCAACTTTTGAAACTCTCTTGCAGCAATGTGTTAGCTTAGTCCCTAGACATAGAATTCTCAATGATAATTGATTCATATCTCCGAGCCGAGAACATGCATGGATTTTGTCTGGATTTTTTAATTTTTTTTTGCTATTCGTTTAAAACACAAAACAGAAGAAATGATTGGACATTCAACAAGTAAACCATGGGATTGATAGCATACTGTATAATGTAAGAGAGGGTCACATTGGATATAATCAGCAACAATATAAAGATGTAAAAAGACGTACGATTCTTTTACGAAAATATATATACTTGTAAACAGAACCTAGTATATGCACCTTTTATTGCTAAGAATTCTCCATTTTGATATATTTGTTATGAAAAAAATAGAGGGATTTGAGAGAGAAATGAACCTGATATTTCCAAGGAATTGAAAGTTGAAACTGATGGAAGAGAAAGTTGAAGTTAGTAAATAATTTTGGATCTTCGTTGCTTTTATATAAGAGTGGTTTGAAAAAATCTCCAGTATAATCTCCGGCATATAGTGGGAATATACCCTTCAAAGTCAACTCTTAAGTATTTAATTAGGAATTATATAATCTTTGGTTGTACAATTTGCATTCAGACATTATAGTACAACTTGATATTAATTTTCCGATCGACGACGTACTTGTTTGATTTTTTATGATTGATAATCATCATTGGTTGACAAAATAATGTAGAAACAAATTTGTGCATGTTTTGTATTCTACTAGGGGATGAACGCTTTTGTCTTCGAGTTACTTTTTCTCCTACGAAAGACGACATTTATTTGTTTAAAAATTTGTTCAACTTTGGGTTTAGCTAATTCACTTGATCACAGTTTCATGTTTGTACATTAACTTTTAAAATTTTGTTATTTAACAGTTTTTAGTGGTACGTTAGCACCGCAACAAAATGCAACAAATACACGAAATGAAAATAAAAATAAAGTTACTATACCACACCATAATTTATTTCCTAATTAACAAAAATACAAATAATACAATAGACTACAATAATTATTTCTAATTATGATAATATGCGCCACAATCTCAATTAATTGTAGGACTAATCTCAACTCCATCTTTCTCTTTCCACTGTTCAAATGAAAATGCCAGCAAGCAATCGACATCTTAAATAATTCAACTGCATTTTCCTATTAACCAAATTCCATATGTGATTAATTAATGATGATTGCGTAGGCAAAATAAATTGATTATTACGTACAACATGCAATCAATTATGGCTACGTACCAATATTTAATTTTTGTCAAAGTCAAACGGTTAACGAGACAATTTGGATATGGTTATACTTATTCATGTAGGCCTAAGGTAAAAAGAAAGGGCATAAATTCACTGTGCAACAAGGATAACAGATCAGAGTTCAATAATATACATCACAAGCTAAAAGATCAGAATCAAATCTCAAAACTACGTAACACAGTAATTTGAATTTTCCCAAAAACTGCTTCATATCCAAAATACTATCCTCAAAATAGGCCCACTTTCTCATGTTTCAAGTGTTATACACAGTTGCAGCCAACGTCGTAACCCGAAATCTAGCTTGAACAGAGCTACCTCTCATTTTCCCTCTAAAACTACGTGAAATGCTCTGCCTAGTATCCAAAGTATCAGTAATCCCCAACCAGCTCTTGTTGAATCTGTAAACAGATCAAATATTAATTTTTATTAACACAAAACTTGTTATTAAATTTCTAATATGTTTACATGAGTGTGCATGTCCTGGATACAGATCAGAACAGATTGAGCTGTCGACTGAAGAACTGTAAAATATAAACGAAGAATTGAGCTCAATTGAGAAGCAGAGCCGTCATTTCAAACTTGAGATCAGATCAATTTAGAGAAGTCCAATTCAGATGAGAAACAAAAGCAGTGAGCAGAACATAATAAGTTTAGATTAGTTCAGATGAATCGGTTCAGATCAGATCGGTTTGTGTTCAGATATCAAATACGTGAATAGCGTTAGTACAATAGTAGCAGATTTTGTGTGAAACAAAACTTAGATTCTGATCTGTATAAACGGATCCAACAATCTCCCCCTTTATGATTTATACAAAATCTGGATAAACATATGCAGACATGTTTATGCTTGAAATTATTTCTCCCCCTTTTTGTGGGAATCAAAAAGGGTTTCGAAATTAGGTCTCTCCCTTAATATTTAAAACAAAACTCCTCCTAAACAGAGCATGTGGTTATTTTATTTTGAAGTCAAAATCATTTTAAGAGGGACGACATTTCGTGAAAAATATATGCATGAGTTTTTGAAGATAGAATCTATGCTACTTAAAATTCTCATTTATATAGACCAGAGGAGCAATAGAAGATTTAATTTATAGAATCTCTTTCATTTTTTCCTAAGGCTTAGTCTCGCCCAACCCTAGAGATCTTGGCGTTTACAGATCTCGCGCAATCTGTCAGCTCGTCGGAACAGATATTGCTGCATTTTTCTTTCGAGAAACTGCTCTACAATTCAATAGACATTCCTCCCCTTATCCATATAAAATGAGTTTTGAAATCCTTAAAAATTTGTAGCATGGACAAGCTTTCGAACGACTATCAGAGTAGACAGAGTTTTAAAGCCGTATAAAAAAATTTTCGAATGAAAATGCACCATTCAAGAACAACCTGCTCTGATACCAATTGTTGGTCCCGTTACACGGGGTACCAGATCGCAGAAGCGCTCTGATACCAATTGTTGGGATCGAAAAATAGGGGTTGTTCGTGAGCTCTGCCACAACTCGCGTAGGCTCTCACACAGCTTAAGTACCAACCCCATAAGTTACGTGCATTTTAAAAATTTGAGGAGTGGAGAAAACCAGCACGCAACTTGTGAAACCACATTTGCCGTGAATCTGGACCAACAGCTCTGCGAGCTGGTCCAGATTACCAGCTGCTCTGTGAGCTGGAGCGCAAACGATCTGGTTCCGTTAATCTTGAGCTGCAATAGCTCAGTGTTCTTGAATGTTAATGCACCGAGATACATATTGAGTAATGAATTAAAATCATACGGAAATAACTCAAACTGAACTCTTATATTCGAAAATACTTTAAACAGTTTTAAGCGTATTTCAATCATGCTATGCGTAAGAATGTAAGTGCGGAAAATAGTAAAGAGAATACTCTGCAATTTGTTTATGGATGTTCGGAGCTGAATCTCCTACGTCTCTCCTTCTTCCTCAACGGGAAGGTTTCTACTAGAAGACTTTGATTACAACGACCCTTCGCTGCAACTCACTCCTACGACCAGCAGCCGCAAGAACTCCTAGCCACACCAATGACACTAAGCCCGCAAGCTGTGTTTCTAACTTCACTTCTTTAACGTATCAGTGAGAAAGGATACATACACTTCTTTAACGTCTCAGTGCGAAAGACAACTGGAATTGTTTAACGTCTCTGTCCAAAGACTACAATGGAGAGTTTTCAAATTTGATTCACTCATTTTTCTATTTCGCTCAACTCTCGAATATATGAGTGAATCGTGTGTGAGATAACAGTGTAAGTACAATCTCTCAAATAATGAATCTCACACACTGCAAAGTGCTCCTATCCGAGCCGTGTTCCCAGAGCTTGTGTTGTGCGTTCTTCTGTGTTTACATTTTGGTTCGCACAACACTTTACTCTTCTTGCGCTCTTATTTTCTTTTTGTGCGCTCTTACTCTCACTTTGTTCACATCTCTTCTGTTTCTTTGCGCCTGATATATAAAGCCTCTGTTTGGATTTATCCGTTGGACACAAAGTTTTAGCCGTTCTGAAAAGTCTTCTGATGAATTTGTACTTTGCGTCCTTTGGCTTTTAATGCGTTGCAGGCTTTATTTGACTTGAGATCTTTTCATCGGTGCTTCTGCAGCCTTTCTTAACTTCAAGCTCTGTTTGCTTGTACCTGATGTGGACAAGACTAAAAAAAAATCAGTTTGAACCAATTAATTTGGTCTTCTTATGTTTGTGTTCAAACTGCTTTGTTGGTCTGTAGCTTGTCTGTCCAGATCTGGTTCCTCAGCTGGTGTCTTCCCAGCTGGTTGCTCTTCTGATCTGCTCTTGAGCTGCTCTGCTCCTGCGCCTCTTTTTTTCTGCAGCTGAGATCGTTTAACCCAAGTAGATCATTTCTCTGAGCTGGTTGCTTCATTGAGTTTGTTTCCCAGCTTTACTCCATTCCCAGCTGGTTTCTCTCCTCCGAGCTGGTCTGCTGCAGGTTGAGCTGGTTTATCCTTAACCAGCTGGGCTCTATTCTTCTCGCCATGAGCCACTGTGTGCTTGATTGTTCCCTTGATCCATTCAGACACCTCATCCAAACCATCAGCAAGCACATTGTTAATCAGCTCTGATTCAGTCTACCTAAGGACTGAGATCCCTCGATGAACTGATTATAGCCGTGCTCAGTGACCAAACGTGCACTTAATCACTGCTCTTGTATACGGCTCTGCACTTGAACACTTCTCTTGTACACTGCACTTGATCTGCGCTTGAGTCGTTCTGCACTTGAACTATGCTCTTCTTACTATTCTACGCTTGATATTCGTGCTGCTCCTGCTCCAGGCTGGTGAACCTGTCAGGCCCCGTGCTAATTACCAAAAATTAACACATAAAAAGCGCATAATTACGGAAGCTTAAAAATTCTCCCCCTTTATGATTTATACAAAATCTGGATAAACATATGCAGAAATGTTTATGCTTGAAATTATTTCTCCCCCTTTTGTGGGAATCAAAAAGGGTTTCGAAATTAGGTGTCCCCCTTAATATTTAAAACAAAACTCCCCCTAAACAGAGCATGTGGTTATTTTATTTTGAAGTCAAAATCATTTTAAGAGGGACGACATTTCGTGAAAAATATATGCATGAGTTTTTGAAGATAGAATCTATGCTACTTAAAATTCTCATTTATATAGACCAGAGGAGCAATAGAAGATTTAATTTATAGAATCTCTTTCATTTTTTCCTAAGGCTTAGTCTCGCCCAACCCTAGAGATCTTGGCGTTTACAGATCTCGCGCAATCTGTCAGCTCGTCGGAACAGATATTGCTGCATTTTTCTTTCGAGAAACTGCTCTACAATTCAATAGACATTCCTCCCCTTATCCATATAAAATGAGTTTTGAAATCCTTAAAAATTTGTAGCATGGACAAGCTTTCGAACGACTATCAGAGTAGACAGAGTTTTAAAGCCGTATAAAAAAATTTTCGAATGAAAATGCACCATTCAAGAACAACCTGCTCTGATACCAATTGTTGGTCCCGTTACACGGGGTACCAGATCGCAGAAGCGCTCTGATACCAATTGTTGGGATCGAAAAATAGGGGTTGTTCGTGAGCTCTGCCACAACTCGCGTAGGCTCTCACACAGCTTAAGTACCAACCCCATAAGTTACGTGCAATTTAAAAATTTGAAGGAGTGGAGAAAACCAGCACGCAACTTGTGAAACCACATCGCCGTGAATCTGGACCAACAACTCTGCGAGCTGGTCCAGATTACCAGCTGCTCTGTGAGCTGGAGCGCAAACGATCTGGTTCCGTTAATCTTGAGCTGCAATAGCTCAGTGTTCTTGAATGTTAATGCACCGAGATACATATTGAGTAATGAATTAAAATCATACGGAAATAACTCAAACTGAACTCTTATATTCGAAAATACTTTAAACAGTTTTAAGCGTATTTCAATCATGCTATGCGTATGAATGTAAGTGCGGAAAATAGTAAAGAGAATACTCTGCAATTTGTTTATGGATGTTCGGAGCTGAATCTCCTACGTCTCTCCTTCTTCCTCAACGGGAAGGTTTCTACTAGAAGACTTTGATTACAACGACCCTTCGCTGCAACTCACTCCTACGACCAGCAGCCGCAAGAACTCCTAGCCACACCAATGACACTAAGCCCGCAAGCTGTGTTTCTAACTTCACTTCTTTAACGTATCAGTGAGAAAGGATACATACACTTCTTTAACGTCTCAGTGCGAAAGACAACTGGAATTGTTTAACGTCTCTGTCCAAAGACTACAATGGAGAGTTTTCAAATTTGATTCACTCATTTTTCTATTTCGCTCAACTCTCGAATATATGAGTGAATCGTGTGTGAGATAACAGTGTAAGTACAATCTCTCAAATAATGAATCTCACACACTGCAAAGTGCTCCTATCCGAGCCGTGTTCCCAGAGCTTGTGTTGTGCGTTCTTCTGTGTTTACATTTTGGTTCGCACAACACTTTACTCTTCTTGCGCTCTTATTTTCTTTTTGTGCGCTCTTACTCTCACTTTGTTCACATCTCTTCTGTTTCTTTGCGCCTGATATATAAAGCCTCTGTTTGGATTTATCCGTTGGACACAAAGTTGTAGCCGTTTGAAAAGTCTTCTGACACTGTTGTACTTTGACTCCTTTGTCCATAAATGCGTTGCAGGCTTTTCCTCACTTTAGTAACGTGAGCACTGTTCTGAGAAGACAATACAAGCAAATCAATTTGAATGCTGAAAAGCAAACTTCGTGTAGTCTTCATTCTTGTCTGCACTGAGCTGGTCTTGTTCGAGCTGGTTCCTTCTTCAAGCTGTTCAAAGCTCTCTTATTCTCCTTTCGTTTGCAACCACTCTTGAGCTGATCTTCATCATCTTCAGAGCTTAGAGTTCTTCTATCTAGCACATTTTATGACTATTCATGACTTTTCTAGATAGAGTCTCTTCCTCTTTGATCTGCTCTTGAACATCTTGTCCAGTTGGTTTGACCTTAACCAGCTGGTCTCTAATCTGCCCTCTATATCTGGGCAGACTTTTCATTTGAGTTGTTCTCCAAGCTGATCTTCATCAGAGTTCTTCAAGATCAATGCTGAGTTGTGGCAGTGTGCCCATCCAGTTCGCATCTTTCCGTACCAGCTTATCTTCATGAGTACCCCAGCATGCAGATTTTTCCTCATCCTCGGGGGTCTCTTCAGGCTTGTTCAACCTCTTATTAGAACAGCTCGCTTGTCTCAGCTTATCTCCCAGCTGGTCCTTCAACTGGTTTCTCAGCTGAGTTCTTTGTAATGCGCCATTGATCTGATCTGCACTCGATCACTGTGCTTGTACTCGGCTTCGCACTCAATCACTGTCCTTGTACTCTGCACTTGATTTGCACTTGAGCCGTTCTGCACTTCATCTCTCTGCACTTGAACTCTACTTTTCACTTTACTGCCCTTGATCTCGGTGCCGCTCCTGCTCCAAGCTGGTGAACCAGCTTGATGTTCCCTGCACTTCTGGAAGTAAACTGTTGAACCAACTTTGGCGTCCCCTTTCGTTTTAGCTTGATATCTTTGACCAGTCCAGCTCAGGTGTCCCCCTCACTGTTCAAGTTTGGATATCTTCACGTCTACTCCAGTCTTAGCAAGCTTCACATGTCACATAGAGCGTTAGTACAATAGTAGAAGATTTTGCGTGAATCAAAACTTAGATTCTGATCTATAGAAACTGATCCAAAAAATACCCTTCCAGCTTAAGCTCTATGTCATGAAATACACTATTGGTTAATCAACTTTTTCCTGGTGATACTTTCACAATTACCTATCGCTAATACATTAGATTGGATAGGTAGTTTCTTATCAAAAATTGCTGATACAAAAGAAAGGGTTATACCAGAATCTAACAAAGCTATGGTACGCATACTGGCGACAACAGTTTTAACGGAACTATCGTAGAGTCTAGGTGAACCAAATCTATTGTCATTACATAGGCTCTACAAGTGATGAATTGCTTCTACTGCTGACGAATCCGAGAGATGTGGCCTGAGCTACCACATTTGTACCACACGTTCTGGCCAACTCGTCACGGACCAGCATGATTCCTTTGACAGATTTGGCAAACTGGCCTATTGTCAAACTGGGGGATTTCGTTGATCGGTTGTGGTTGTAGAGGTCTTTGTCCCTGAGGCCTCTGCTGGTTGTCGTTGGGTCTCTAAGCTTGCTTCTAGTCCTTATGTTGAAAGGCTTGAAATTTTTGATGTCTCTCTTCTCCTATATCTTTCCAAGCTTGTTCAGCTCAGAGGGCTTTATCCATTGTTAATTTGGCTCCATCCCACCAAATCGTCACGTCGTCTCGAAATATGTAGATGGTTCTGACTTTATCCTGAAAATTCTTTGGTTTCTGGCGTCTAATTTTCCCACTTCGGCTTGTCATGTCCACTACAGCTTACGATACTCAACTCAGCTTACGGTGTCCAGTTCAGCTACGATAATTCAGCCGAACATCATAGTTCAGTGGTATTCAAGCGCTATAACTCAGCCGGCCACCACAATCAAAGATAACGTTGGACCTTTCAAGCGCGACAACTTAGCCGGCCGATCGCAACGCTTAAATCGATTCAGTATCAAAGGGAACAGGCTCAATATGTATGCGTGAATGCAAGACCACATCAGCTCATAAACAAGCATAATTAAACGTAAACAGAACAGATAATCATATCACAGCCAAGCCAAATTTGTTCACAACAACATTCATTCACGGCATTCACATCACACTGGAAATATTCACATTCTTATGCCAAAGCTGTTTAAATAATCTCAAATCCGTACCTCAAAACAGCTTCTAACTTGACATATTTCACTTTGACTCAGCACCAATAGCCTGCTAAATCCTTCTGTCTCACCAGCTCATGGCGAAACACAACAGGAACTGCTCTAATGCTCAAATTCTAAAGCTAAAAAAAATGGAAGAACTATCTACTGGAATTTTCAATAGTGCTCGAACACTGAAACCACTTCGTGCTCCCTCAACACGTCGACTCAAGTCTCCAAACTGGTATCAATCGAAAGATCTTAAGGAGAGGAGCTCAGCTCCATCAATCTTGCTCCAAACGGCGGCGTAATTCGACGACAATCGACGGAAAAAGGGTTCGAATGAACAGTAAGGGTTTCTAAGCTCACAGGAAGAAGATAAGAATATCGGGTCTCAAACTTTTCAATGTGTTGATTGACACTGGTTATATATATAAATCTTCCATTCAACGCCACAGTGAAAGTCAATTACTCAGGTCAAAGCTGATACCAGCATTCAGATCTCAGCGCTACAACAGATCTTAGCGCTAACTCAGATCTTGCAACTCTATGCTATACTAGCACGCGACCACCAAACGACGTC
>KV015116.1:63883-77389 GCA_001598015.1 Dorcoceras hygrometricum
CGGAGCGGCGCACGGCGGCGGAGTGAGGCTTTGAGGAGGAGGGGGCGGCGGCTCCAATGCTTAGGGTTAGGGTTTTTTGAGAGTTTTCTTAAGTTATGAAGTCTAGGCTTAATTAAATAGAATTAAGAATTGACTTGGACCGGCCCAACGAGCCCGGGTCCAACGGATGAACATTCAGTTCATCCCCATCACCGAGACTTCATTATAACTCCGATCGCCGATCAGATCAGACCGATCGACTCAGTTTTCGAAACTGAATACTATGATCTGAAAAACCATTTTTAAGAACCCCAGTGCAAAATGACCGTTTTGCCCCTCAACATCGGCAAATCACGATTTGACCTCTGTTGACTTTTTAGGAAGTCGCACTCCCAAAATCCTCTTCGTATGCTCAACACATTGAGCTGAGTATCCATGCGGGAATCTCGAATCCAGTACTTGTATGACCCTCAATGGTTCAGGGATACAGCTAGTCGTGGGCCCACAACCATTGTGGCTCCGGAATCACAATTCCGGACTTACCCATCGGATCATGGTAAGAGCGTCTAGCAACATCGCCCCATGATCCCCTAGGTAACACTGATAGTGCCTGCAAGAACCAGTTGGTCGTGGTTAGCGTACAGTACGGTCCTTTCAACCCATATATCCCGATAAGATCAACGACCATTGGTAAATCGAGAGTCGCTATAGATCCGATAGCTATGCATACATCTTGGAGATCGAATAGTGACATCACGAGTGTAACTAGGTAAACACATTTACCTAAAACACTTCTAGTACTCTGGCCAGAGATTTACACACTATTATCCCCTCAGATAGCATAGGATATCCACGCATGTCTGCGAGCGGTGAATCCTCGACAATGATGCATCGACTCCTACATGCATCGGGGTCTCACCCAATCCCGACGCCTTATGACCCCAAGTGAGTCGGCAAACGGGTCAAAGTGAGACGCCTATCATGTAGAGTCTCAATGACGTTTCGAGTCGTGAGGACTAATCAGTACAACCAAGACCTCGGACTTATCCACTCGACAAATGGTAACCACTTGGAAAGTTCGAAGGAGGGTAGTTCGATAGATCACAGGTCAATATCTATCTACATACTTAGAACATCACAATGTTCCCTACCAATGAAATATGGTACTTCACATCGCAGATACTAGTCTCGAACTCGGGCTGCCTTATCCCCATTTTTACGACCCAATCGACTAGGAACATGTTCAGAATACACAGCGACTATTAGATGTGTTTCATGATAGCCGTCATACCCACTATCACATCTAACATACGCTTTAGTGTATTCTAGGTCTTTACTCAACGCAATTGTTAATCATCATACACACAATGAAAGTAAAGAATGCCATATAAATAAATGCGAATATCATATATAAATATTGTCATATACAAGAGTCTATAAACCCACACGCCACAAGTTGGCTAGTTGGGCATCTACTCTAACACGAGCTGGTCTGCTGCAGGTTGAGCTGGTTTGTCCTTAACCGGCTGGGCTCCATTCTTCTCGTCATGAGCCACTGTGTGCTTGCTTGTTCTCTTGATCCATTCAGACACCTCATCCAAACCATCAGCAAACACACTGCTAATCAGCTCTGATTCAGTCTACCCAAGGACTGAGATCCCTCTGATGAACTGATTATAGCGGTGCTCAGTGATCAAACGTGCACTTGATCACTGCTCTTGTATACGGCTCTGCACTTGAACATTTCTCTTGTACATTGCACTTGATCTGCGCTTGAGCCGTTCTGCACTTGAACTCTGCTCTTCTTACTATTCTACGCTTGATCTCCGTGCTGCTCCTGCTACAGGCTGGTGAACCAGCTTGGTGTTCCTTGCACTCTGGAAGTAAACTGCCGTACCAGCTTGGACGTCCCCTTACTATTCCAACAATATATCTTCGACCAGTCCAGCTTAGGCGTCCCCTCACTGTTTCAGTTTGGATATTGTGAAGCCCGGTGCCCACGGGGTCACGAAATTGGGGTTAAATAAAAATTTTTTAATAAAAGAAGGGCTGAAAGACAATTTGTTATAAGATGTATTTCTTAGAACTTAAAAGAATGAAACACGAACTCAACCAAAAGCTGACAGACACTCACTTGCGCGCTAACTACTAAAAACATTTGCGGAAAAACTGATTCTGATATATATTTGCAATTGCAAGTTACAACATCTGAAATTCTGTTTGAATATACAACTGTTGTCATTGATCTAATACAGATGCCTAACATACTATACAATATCAGCTATGACACGGAAAACGCTGGCCTTTGATAAACACAACACCCAGCAGCTGCTGTCAGATTTCACCTCCCATTCGCTCCTCAGCTGTCATACCTGCACCATTTTAAAAGCTAATGAGCCTAGGGGCTCAGCAAGTAAAATCTGAGTGATAACAATTTCATTTAATACAGGCAGACATCTGAACATACATAACTTGAGTTAAAGGAATTATCAATACATAAACGTTTCATAAACATTTCTTTATTTCATTCATAAACTTGGAGATGGGGATAATAGCCCAGATCTCATCATCATCATTTTCTTTTGATTTATGGCTTAGAAGCTCTACTTAGGTCCGTGTTGCACTTTGATCAAAATGACTTCTGATATCAGTTTTAGCATATAGCTCATATGAAATTGCAGCCGACATCTGGACGACTACTCACCCTTCTCCTTGGTGACCGTCTGTTATCTATGCCATAAATCCTTAAAATAAACTTGTTCCTTTAACTTCTCATATTTTCTTTGAAATCTTCTTTGAAAATCATCGGGTTCCTCTCTTTAAAACTTGCTTCCCATTTTTAAAACTTTACTGAGTATCAAATTCGACTGCTGAAACTCATCGCTGAAATGAAACAGTTGCAACTAGAAGAAACTGTACTGGGAAACAAAACAGATCTTCACTGTTCACGATTATCGTAAAAAAGTTGTAAGGATATCAGTTATCATTGCAACAGATGTTAAATGAAAAGATGTCGTTAGCGTAAGAAACAGATGTGGCTTGGGATACTGTTTGAATAGTGAACAGCTGTAACTATGAAATAGGATTGATCAACTCAGCTGTCAACGAATTGATTTGGTCAACTCAGACGTCAACACAACTTAAACAAAGGCTTTCAGGTGTTGAACAAACCAACAGCTGAATACAACCTAAAGCAACAACTGAATACAACTAACGCAACAGCTGGTTACGAACAAATGCAACAGCTGATGAACAATAAAACCAACAGCTGATGAACAAACTAACAGCTGATGAACAATAAAACCAACAGCTGATGACTCAACAATACAACAACTGTTTACAAAACTGATGCAACAGCTAATGACGAACAAATGCAACAGCTGAAATGTAACTGCTGAATTTAAATATGAAATTCAATCGCTGACATAGGAAACTAAATCTGAATAAGAACTTGGTGTTGCAACATCAAACGATAGCTACGCTATCAGCTGTTGCCTATCAAACCAGAATTTATACTGATTCAACCAACAACATTCGATTACATAGCATCAAATTCAAATGTTACCATTCACCAGAAGGAAGAACATTCATGAACTTACTTGAATCAAACTCGAACTCCTCAGTATTTTAAAACATCAATAACTCTGCTGAATTTAAATATGAAATTCAATCGCTGACATAGGAAACTAAATCTGAATAAGAACTTGGTGTTGCAACATCAAACGATAGCTACGCTATCAGCTGTTGCCTATCAAACCAGAATTTATACTGATTCAACCAACAACATTCGATTACATAGCATCAAATTCAAATGTTACCATTCACCAGAAGGAAGAACATTCATGAACTTACTTGAATCAAACTCGAACTCCTCAGTATTTTAAAACATCAATAACTTTCTGGAAAAACTTGGAAGCAGTAAAACATCATTTTGAACCCAATCTTTCTTTCCTTGAACATGCTTAATTCATTTTAAACATGAACTTCAACATATCTTAAACATACAGGCAAGCGGATCCATAAAATGAATAAAACCAATATATGCTTTAAATGGTGTAGCAAGGGATCAGCTTTTACTGGCCTTAACAAAGCTTTGCAACCGTGGTTAATTCCGGCAAAATCTTCTCCCTGAGCAAACACGAATTCTCTGTATTTTATTTTGAAGAAACTAAAGATTTTCTTCGCAAATGATAATGATCTTGCTTTCAAAACAAGTTTAAATATGGAAGGGATTAGTGGCAAGGTGCTATGTTTACAAAGCATGACACACTTCAACCAAGTTGTGAAATTTTAGTAAAATTCCCTTTCATCTCATTTTACATTTGTAAAACACCAAACCCTTTTCAAAAGAAATCATTTGTCCTCCTTAAAGATATTTTCAATCGATTTAAACCTGCTCATGTATCGCTCTTGGAGTCATCTACTGGAACCAGCCGCGACGCATCTTATTTTCTGAAATCAATAAAAATCAGCTTTTGCCAACAATTAAATTGTCATTTTGACCCAATGAAAATAAACAAGATTCATATACGTAGTCCTTTTGATTTTGGGGCGTTACAACTCTACCATCCTTATTGAAATTTCGTCCTCGAAATTTTACGTACCAAATAGATATGGGTAAAGGCTTAGCATATCAGCTTCTGTCTCCCACGTTGCTTCTCGCTCAGATTGGTTAGACCATAGTATCTTAACCATAGGAATACTACGGTTTCTTAGCTTTCTAATTTGTCGTAGGAGAATTCTTTCTGGTCTTTCTTCATAACTGGTGCTAATTGAATTGGCTCATGACTTAGCACATGCGAAGGGTTGGGAATATATTTCCTCAAAGCTGATACATGGAAAACATTATGCACTGCTGACAACTGTGGAGGCAGTGCTACTAGATAGGCTAGTGTTCCTATCTTCTCTAGGATCTCATTATGGTCCAATATATCTTGGACTAAGCTTTCCTTTCTTTCCAAAACACATTACTCCTTTCATTGGAGCAATTCTCAAAAATACGTGATCACCTATCTCAAAAGTCAGTGCCCTTCTTCGATTATCGGCATTACTTTTCTGTCGGCTTTGAGCAGCTTTCATTCTTTCTCTTATCTTCTTAACAGCTGATGCTGTTTGCTCCACTACATCTGGTCCTAAACCAGATCTTTCATCAACTTCATCCCAATGAAGTGGTGTTATACACTTTCGACCGTAGAGATCTTCATATGGAGCCATATGAATCGAAGCCTGGAAACTGTTATTGTAGGCGAACTCTACCAGTGGCAAATTCAGATCCCAGCTTTCGGCAAAATCCACAATACATGCTCTGAGCAAGTCTTCTAAAATCTGAATCATCCTTTCAGATTGTCCATCTGTCTGGGGGTGAAACGCAGTGCTAAAGGTCAACTTTGTACCCATAGCTCTATGAAAACTTTTCCAAAAAGCTGATGTGAACTTTGGATCCCTATCTGATACAATGGAAATCGGAATACCATGTAGCCTCACTATTTCCTTGACATAGAAATCCGCGTATCTGCTCACCTCATATGTTGTTTTAACTGGTAAGAAAAGAGCAGACTTAGTGAGTCTATCTATTATAACCCAGATGGAGTTATATCCTTGAACAGTCTGGGTAAACCCGTTACAAAGTCCATCGCTATACATTCCCACTTTCATTCTGGAATGGGCAGTGGTTTCAATAATCCAGCTGGTCGCTGGTGTTCAGCCTTCACCAGCTGATACGTCAAACATTCAACTACAAATCTGGCAACATCCCTCTTCATTCCTGGCCACCAGTACAACTGCTGGAGGTCCTTATACATTTTAGTACTTCCGGGATGTACTGAGTATGGAGCTGTATGAGCTTCTTTCAAAAGATCAGCTCTAAAATCATCTACTTGGGATACCCAGATTCTCCCCATGTATCTAACTACTCCATATTCTGAAAAGTAGAGGTTTCTGCCTCTTTCTTTATCTTGCTTGACCCATTTCTGCAACTGCTCATCTTTCAGCTGATTCTCTCGAATTTGGTCTAATAGATTTGATCTTACTGAGAGGTTTGCTAAAATCATATTACTGCTGCTGGACACTATTTCAAGTCCAAACTTTTCAATATCAGCTGCCAACGGTTTCTGGACAATCAGTTGAGCTAATCCAACAGACTTCCTGCTTAAAGCATCAGCTACCACATTTGCTTTTCTTGGGTGATAGCTGATCGTACAGTCGTAATCCTTAACCAGCTCCAGCCATCGCCTCTGCCTCATATTCAATTATTTCTGGGTAAAGAAGTATTTCAAACTCTTGTGATCTGTAAATATTTCACATTTCTCCACATAGAGATAATGTCTCCATATCTTAAGATAAATTACAAATTTTCCCTGATCAGATGGAATTGTTAACACAAGTGCTTCTATCAGCGCTTGCTTCAGTTTGTCAAAACTGTTTTGACATTCAGCTGTCCAATTATACTTCACCTGTTTTCTTGTTAACGTAGTCAAAGGAACAGCTATCTTAGAGAATCCTTGGATAAATCTCCTGTAATATCCGGCTAAACCCAAGAAACTCCTTATCTCTGCAACAGTCTTTGGTGTTGGCCAATCGCGAACAGCTTCTACTTTAGCTGGGTCGACTTCTATTCCATCCTTAGAAATAATATGGCCTAAGAACGCTACTTTCTCCAACCAGAATTCTCATTTGCTAAATTTTGCAAACAGCTGCTTATCTCTCAAAATCTGGAGAACTGTTCTCAAATGTTGGACATGCTCGCATCTGGTCTTAGAATATACTAAGATATCATCAAGAAATACTACTACAAATTGGTCCAAAAATGGTTGAAAGACCCGATTCATTAAATCCATGAAAGCTGATGGAGCGTTCGTAAGTCCAAATGGCATAACTAGAAATTCATAGTGGCCATATCGAGTTCTAAAGGTTGTTTTATAAACATCTGCTGCCTTAATCTTTAGCTGATGGTATCCAGACCTCAAGTCAATCTTAGAAAAGACTATGGACCCTTTCAACTGGTCAAACAGATCTTCATCCTAGGTAATGGATACTTATTCTTAATTGTTAACTTATTCAGCTCTCGGTAATCTATACATAGCCTCACACTTCCATCCTTTTTCTTAACAAATAAAACTGGGGCTCCCCGGGGGAAGTACTTGGTCTGATAAACCCTTTCTCCAATAGATCTTGTATCTGTTCCTTCAGTTCTTTCATTTCTGATGGAGCTAATCGATAAGGTGGTCTAGAAACTGGAGCAGCTCCTGGAATTAGATCAATTGAAAATTCCAGCTCTCTGTCAGGTGGTAGTCCCTGGATATCTTCTGGTAAAACCTCAGGGAACTCATTCACTACTTCTACATCTGAAAACTGGGGTCTACTGGTTGCGATTAAAGATGATAAACTAACCAGAAATCCCACTCCTCCTTTCCTCAAACAACGTTGAGCCTTAAGAGATGATATTAGTCGAGGAATCTTACAAACATGCTTGGCTTTAAACCAAAATGATTTTTCTACTGGTGGGTTAACCACTACTGTTCGTAGCTTAAAATCAATTACTACTCCATACTTGGTTAGCCAATCCATTTCCAAAATCATATCAAATTCAGGCATCGGCAAAACAATCAATTCAACCGAAATCTGATGCCCTTGCAGACTAAGTTCTAAGATCCTAAATACATCGTGAGATATCAATTCTTCTCCTGACGGTACTGATACACAGAAACCTACAGCTACCTGGTCGGGCTTGATGGGCAATTTCTTAGCAAATTCAGCAGCTATAAATGAATGAGCGGCTCCTGAATCTATTAAAACCATGGAAGGTAATTCATCAATCATAATCTCACCCATAACTATTGTCGAGTCTAGATTTGCTTGATCAGTTGTCATTACAAAGGCTCTGCTGGTCACCAATTGCTTTGATTTTGGACAATATTTCAAAATATGTCCCGGCATTCCACAAAATGAATGAGTGGCTCCTGAATCTATTAAAACCATGGAAGGTAATTCATCAATCATAATCTCACCCATAACTATTGTCGAGTCTAGATTTGCTTGATCAGTTGTCATTACAAAGGCTCTGCTGGTCACCAATTGCTTTGATTTTGGACAATATTTCAAAATATGTCCCGGAATTCCACATTTATAGCAGACATTTTGTCCAAGTCTGCATTGTCCAGGATGATTCTTGTGGCACTTAGGACATTCTGTCCTATTATTACCAGCAGGAACAGAGCTAATAGGTTGAATCGGTAGAGGCTTATGCTCCTGAGGCCTCTGCTGGTTCTTCCTTTTCAATTCGGACCTCTTACCAGCTGTGAAGTATTGCTCAAAGAATACTTGTTTGAAATCTGCCCAAGTGAGATTTATCAAATCTACAGACAATTTGACTCATTCCCACCAAATCATGGCGTCTTCTCTTAACATGTAGATAGCGCACCTAGGACTATCTAAATCAGACATCTGGAGGTACTCAAAGATAACCTCCATTGATTTGATCCAGCTTTCAGCAATAAGTGGATCAGTTGTACCACTAAATTCTTTTGGCTTTTGTCGTCTGAAATTTTCTTGAGGATCATCATTACTAGGTCCTCGGCTGCTGGAAGATTGCCCATTACCTGTGCTGTTTTGTTCTACCAGCAGTCTCAGAAGTTGTGTGATATTAGCATTATTGTCAATATTGGTTTCTTCTAGGGGAATATTCCTTCCACCTCTTCCTCTTCGTGACATCTTATATTCTATAGCCCGTAATCCACCACATATATATATCAGAACATGCTAAATAATTTAAAGACAATGCTCTGAAAATAAACTCACAACTTAGAGGAACGGAAGATGAACTCTGATTCAGCTGACGGTGCGTGTGTTTATCTCAGGAACGTTGCTCTGATACCATGTTGTGAAGCCCGTACCCCACGGGGTCACGAAATTGGGGTTAAATAAAAATTTTTGAATAAAAGAAGGACTGAAAGACAATTTGTTATAAGCTGTATTTCTTATAACTTAAAAGAATGAAACACGAACTCAACCAAAAGCTGACAGACACTCACTTGCGCGCTAACTACTAAAAACATTTGCGGAAAAACAGATTCTTATATATATTTGCAATTGCGAGTTACAACATCTGAAATTCTGTTTGAATATACAACTGTTGTAATTGATCTAATACAGATGCCTAACATACTATACAACATCAGCTATAACACGGAAAACGCTGGCCTTTGATAAACACAACACCAGCAGCTGCTGTCAGATTTCACCTCCCATTCGCTCCTCAGCTGTCATACCTGCACCATTTTAAAAGCTAATGAGCCTAGGGGCTCAGCAAGTAAAATCTGAGTGATAACAATTTCATTTAATTCAGGCAGACATCTGAACATACATAACTTGAGTTAAAGGAATCATCAATACATAAACGTTTCATAAACATTTCTTTCTTTCATTCATAAACTTGGAGATGGGGATAATAGCCCAGATCTCATCATCATCATTTTCTTTTGATTTATGGCTTAGAAGCTCTACTTAGGTCCGTGTTGCACTTTGATCAAAATGACTTCTGATATCAGTTTTAGCATATAGCTTATATGAAAGGGCAGCCGACATCTGGACGACTACTCACCCTTCTCCTTGGTGACCGTCTGTTATCTATGCCATAAATCCTTAAAATAAACTTGTTCCTTTAACTTCTCATATTTTCTTTGAAATCTTCTTTGAAAATCATCGGGTTCCTCTCTTTAAAACTTGCTTCCCATTTTTAAAACTTTACTGAGTATCAAATTCGACTGCTGAAACTCATCGCTGAAATGAAACAGTCGCAACTAGAAGAAACTGTACTGGGAAACAAAACAGATCTTCACTGTTCACGATTATCGTAAAACAGTTGTAAGGATATCATCTATCATTGAAACAGATGTTAAATGAAACGATGTCGTTAGCGTAAGAAACAGATGTGGCTTGGGATACTGTTTGAATAGTGAACAGCTGTAACTATGAAATAGGATTGGTCAACTCAGCTGTCAACGAATTGATTTGGTCAACTCAGACGTCAACACAACTTAAAAAAAGGCTTTCAGGTGTTGAACAAACCAACAGCTGAATACAACCTAAAGAAACAGCTGAATACAACTAACGCACCAGCTGGTTACGAACAAATGCAACAGCTGGTTACGAACAAATGCAACAGCTGATGAACAATAAAACCAACAGCTGATGATCAAACTAACAGCTGATGAACAATAAAACCAATAGCTGATGACTCAACAATACAACAACTGTTTACGAAACTGATGCAACAGCTGATGACGAACAAATGCAACAGCTGAAATGTAACTGCTGAATTTAAACATGAAATTCAATCGCTGACATAGGAAATGAAATCTGAATAATAACTTGGTGTTGCAACATCAAACTGTTAGAGTAGATTCCCAACTAGCCAACTTGTGGCGTGTGGGTTTATAGACTCTTGTATGAAACAATCTTTATATATGATAGATCAGCTTTTACTTGCCTTAACAAAGCTTTGCAACCGTGGTTAATTCCGACAGAATCTTCTCCCTGAGCAACACACGAACTTCTCTGTATTTTATTTTGAAGAATACTAAAGATTTTCTTCGCAAATGATAATGATCTTGCTTTCAAAACAAGTTTAAATATGGAAGGGATTAGTGGCAAGGTGCTATGTTTACAAAGCATGACACACTTCAACCAAGTTGTGAAATTTTAGTAAAATTCCCTTTCATCTCATTTTACATTTGTAAAACACCAAACCCTTTTCAAAAGAAATCATTTGTCCTCCTTAAAGATATTTTCAATCGATTTAAACCTGCTCATGTATCGCTCTTGGAGTCATCTACTGGAACCAGCCGCGACGCTCTTATTTTCCGAAATCAATAAAAATCAGCTTTTGCCAACAATTAAATTGTCATTTTGACCCAATAAAAATAAACAAGATTCATATACGTAGTCCTATGGATTTTGGGGCGTTACATATATCTTCATGTCTATTTCAGTCTAAGCAAGCTGTGCATTTCACGTAGAGCGTTAGTACAATAGTAGCAGATTTTGTGTGAATCAAAACTTAGATTCTGATCTGTATAAACAAATCCAACAAGTAGAGCGAATTAGTTTAGAGCAGAATAGAACAGAACACCTGAGGTGAGAGATAGCAATTCAGATGAGTTCATGAACAGTGAGAACAAAGCCTACAATATAGAACAAATAAGAGCAATATATTTCAGTGTATAGGTCAGGTTGGAGTTTCGAATCATATCAGTTAATATAAGAAATGAAGAGATATATTAGGTCGGAATTCGATTTAAATCAGCATAGGCTGTAAACTCAGAAGGAAAAATCATTTGAACAAGATTGATCTAGAATAGAATATAATAGGTTCAAACTGATTTTCTCAATATGACAAACGTTAGTTCAGTGCAGACAAAGATAATAAATAGCCTGACCTACTCGTGTACGACGAAAGGACGAGAAGCACACAATGTCAGAACTTTACAAAAGCCTTTTCAACGGCTATAAACTTGTGTCCAACGTTCATATCTTTTCGATCTCAACAAGTTCGGATCTTTCTTTGAGCATGAATGGTTGTTGGGGCTGCCAAATGTGAGATCATGCTATTAGGGGATGCCATATCAGGTACGATTTGTTCGATGCTTAGGCCGGATCTTTACGCATGAAAATGAAATTCAAGTGCAAGATAGTAGTTCTAAGGATGAAATAATATGTGATTGTATCTGATGTGAATGATACATGCACGTGGTATTTATAGACGTGAAGAGTGACCGATTACCCTGTTGATTTAAACTCAATAGAAAAATTTCTTCGGACTGGTGATTTGTAACTCGATTTATGATGATCTGGATCTGATTTTAGTAGATTAGAGTATATCTCGAAATTTCTCTTTCCTTATTTATAGGATTTATTATACATGTATTCTGTATTTATCTTGATTCCTTGATTTTATTCCGAGTTTGATGAGATTGAGATCTAAGGTCAGGATAGGGTGAGTGTTAGGATAAAATTTATAGTTTTGGTGATAACAAAAATAAGAAAAGATTTGGACTTAAATGATAATATTCGAATAATATTTTCACGATGATCAACATTGCTGACAACAGTAATTGGTTTAAGCTACAGTTATGGTTTCGAGTTGATCAAAATCAGATCTTGGAACAGTGGAGTGATTGATTTGGTTATTCGGGTTATCGGGGCAGAAATCTACTGATTAAGTATCGAGAATGGAGATATCTGCCAACAGCTCTTGACTATTGTATCGTAATGGTATCTGCCAACAGAAACGGGAACAGTGATTTGTTCTACCAACAGAAAGGGCCGTATGCATTGATAAGCTTACTCGACAGATCTTGAAACAGTACTATTTATCGCTGGTGACACCAGATTTCGCTACAGTGTTGTTTTTGGAAACAGTGCAAGTAACGTTTACTATCGCAAGCTTTCGTAAAACAGTTAGTTCAACTCGACATCGTTTGCTTCTAACAGGTATGCATTGATAAGCTTACTCGACAGATCTTGAAACAGTACTATTTATCGCTGGTGACACCAGATTTCGCTACAGTGTTGTTTTTGGAAACAGTGCAAGTAACGTTTACTATCGACAGCTTTCGTAAACAGTTAGTTCAACTCGACATCGTTTGCTTCAACAGATTTGATGACGTCAGCCACAATAGACTATCAGACATCATGACGTCACCATCTAGTGATACCTTCCGAGGAGGAAGAAGGGGAGACGTAGGACATTGAAGTCCGAACTTCCAGAAAAAAATCCTGATCTCTATCTTTTACATTACGCACGATTATATTATTTGTGTTTATTTACTGTTCACAAACCAATCGGCCTTTTTCCGCACAAATATTGTTGGCTGAAAAGTTTGCTCATAACTGAGATATTCTTAAGTCTGGTAACTCGGACTTGAGTTAAGCAAGAAGCTTGCAACACATTTTAAAAGAGTTTTGAAATAGAAAAATCGAAGGAGTTCATTCAACCCCCCCCTCCCCCTTCTGAACTCCTATTTACTTAGTGATCCTATTTCTGGGACCATCAAGTGGTATCAGAGCAGGCTATCTCAGTTATTGAACAGTCATTGTTTCGTGCTTCTTTATATATGAACATGTCTATCTCACACAACAAAATTCCTTTGTTTTCGAGGGAAGAGTACGACGATTGGAAAATTCGGATGCGAGCTCATCTTGCGGCCATGGATGATGACATGTGGTATGTCATCGCAGAAGGACCGCTGAAGATTGTGAAACCGAATCTGGCAGTTGCTGTAACTGTTAGAGTAGATGCCCAACTAGCCAACTTGTGGCGTGTGGGTTTTATTGACTCTTGTACAAACGATCTTTATATATGATATTCGCATTCTTTTATATGGCATTCTTTACTTTCATTATGTGTGTAATGATTTACAATTGTGTTGAGTAAAGACCTAGAATACACTAAAGCGTATGTTAGATGTGATAGTGGGTATGACGGCTATCATGAAACACATCTAATAGTCGCTGTGTATTCTGAACACG
>KV015118.1:1921-13668 GCA_001598015.1 Dorcoceras hygrometricum
CAGATTTGGTTATTTGAATCAGTTCAGATATCGGGAACAGTTATTCAGATTTGATTCAGAAGCTACAGTGAGATCTGTTGTTAGAGCAAAGTTTATTCAGACTTGAGTAACAAATTGTGGTATATTGTTTCAGCTTCGATTATTTTCAGTTGTGACAGTAGTTCAGATGTTGAGGCTACGGAATCAGATTCTGGTATTTATTCAGTTATTAAGTCTTTACTCCAGTAGTGAACGTATTCAAATGTTGAGTAAAGCTACTTTGAACCAGATGTGATTAATAGGGAACGATTCAGATTTTGGGATATATGTGTAACGGAGCTTTCAGATGTCAGGACAGTATTTCAGATGTTGAAGCATTCGGATGTTGCAAGTATTCAGATGTCTCTGTGCTTTCAGATGTAACAGCTACATTTACTCAATCAGCGATGAGATAACCAATTACTTCAAGGGAGAAAGAACTGTTTTAACGAAAAGAGCTTTCAGGCGTAAGAACGAACAGCTTCAAATGCTATCATATGTTTAAATTGGAAAGAATCGATGATTACGATTGAATCGTACAAATGCCTGGAATTAAGGAGACAATGTCAGAGCTATTTTGGATAATAGTACACAGTACACAGAGGACGTTATACGATGTTTACCCAGATATGGTTATACGACAATTCAGCCCTGACGAAGCGCAATTTACCTTCAGTGGAGCAGTGTATGCGGTTGTATGATACGATGAAGATATGCAGAGGAGAATATTTCTGACCGTTGAGAACAAGAGTATAAATAGCTGAAGTTTCAAATGAAAAAAGCTCTCTTGGTCATCACTCTCACAGTCTGCTTTGTGCTCTCAGTGATTTAATTTGAAAAAGCTTTCTTCCTTGCTCTGGGATTTCAACAAGTCTTCAATCGAAATTCCCAAGTCCCAGAATCTCAATCTCGAAGAACTTTCAAGTTCAAGCCTTCATATTTTTACCTTCGAGATATCTTTTGATTTATATTTGTAAACAGTTCTTGTTGATAAAAGAACCAGAAGATTTACAGTACTCAAAAACCATTGTATTTCACCGTTATCATTCAGATTGAGTCTGTAACAAACGTGCTACGTGAATCCATTTGAGAAAGAATTAGTTGTTTGTATTCAACAGCTGCGTCTGCTTGTAGTTGGAGTTGCTAGGAGTTCACTTGGAGCGTGGCTCAGTGACCGGGTGTTTACAGCGTCTGTATTCATCAAATTCGTCTAGTGGAACCTTCCTGAAAAGGAAGAAGGGGATCCGAACTTCCAGAAACAAATCTCTTGACCTTGCACTTTTAATTATTTGCTTCGTATTTACATTTACACTGTTCACTGGTTAATCGACTTATTTCCGCACATTTACTGTTAGTCGAGAAATCAGCTTTTGGTCTGAGATACCTTAAATCTGGTAACACAGATTTAAGTTAAGCGAGGCTCTTGTAAAAATTGTTTTAAGGTTTCGAAAATTTAAAATCTCAATGAGTTCATTCAAACCCCCCCCCCCCCCTTCTGAACTCCTAGACCCGTTTTCGATCCATTTATCCTATCAATTGGTATTAGAGCCTGCGCATCTCAGTCATTGAACAGTTTGTTGTTTAATCTTTATATATTTTAGTATGTCTACCTCACATAACAAGATTCCTATGTTTTCCAAGTAGGACTATGATGATTGGAAGATTATAATGCAAGCTCACTTGGAAGCGCAAGATGATGATATGTGGTCGGTCATTTCCGATGGACCAATGAAAATAATTAAGATCAACATATCCTTTGCAACGACCGATGGTGCACCTGAGTATGTAGAAAAGAGGAGACATGAGTACACTAACGAGGAGAAAAAGAAAGCAAACTTGGACAATGTGGGCAAAGATATTCTGTATAAGACACTGGATAAAAACATGTTCAATAAAATCAAAACCTGTGCCACAACGAAGGAGATTTGGGAAAAGCTGATTCAAATCTGTGACGGAAATGATGAAACAAATGTGAAAAGCTAACTGTTGCACAACAGAAGTACGAGTCTATCAAGGGGCGAGATTATGACAGAGTTTGATGAGCGCTTTAGTGCTGTTGTGATTGAGCTAACCAGTCTGGGAAAAGAATACAGCAATTGGGAGTTGGCGCTGAAAGTGATGAGAGCATTACCCCGGGAGTGGGATGTTAAGACGATGGCCATGCGCGAATCAAAGGATCTCAACAAGCTCGAACTACATGATCTCTTTTCAAATCTTAAAGCTTAAGATTTTGAATTGGAGACCGGATCTGTGGCACCGTCAACTTCACAACCAACCAAGGCTCTTGCAGCAACGACATCTGAGAAATTCTCACCTAGCAAGACGACATAACAACTCAGCAATGATGCAATGTACCTCTTCGTCAAGAAGTTTGGGAAATTCCTGAGAAGATCCTATAACCCTTCTTTTTCTTATATATGTTAACAAATCTGAGAAATTATCTACTGATATGAACTGTTTCAACTATGGTCGTCCAGGTCACTTTGTTGCTGACTGTAACAGGCCAAAGAAGGATGAGAGACCCAGAAGGGATGAGAAGAAGGACGACAGATCCAAGGAAAGATCAAAACAAAGAAGGATGAGGACAAGATCTGACAAAAGGCCAAATCGAAAAGATGATAGAAAAGTGCTGGTTGCAGAAGAAAGCAACAGAAGCTGGGCGTACTCAGATTACGATTCCTCATCAAGCATATCTTCTTCAAGCGACAGTGAACAGGAGGAAATTCACTGCCTAATGGCTAACCAATCTTCAATTTGAAAAATAGTTCAGCAGAACCAAGTACTGTTCAACTTGGTGAAACTGACAGTTTACAAATCGAGTTGAGTAAGCTGAAGACTGAGAATGAATCTTGGAGATTAAAATCCTGTGAGCTCGAATCTGAAAACGAAAGGTTAAAAGAAGTAATGAGCTCCTGGACCCAGTCTTCTGTTTCTCTTAGCAAGCTTCAGGAAGCCCAAAAGCCATTAGATGATAAATCTGGCTTAGGTTTCAATGCTGGTGAAAGCAGCTCTGGAGAGACCTGTACTCGGTCAAATCTGGCACATGACAAGTTAAAAAAAATGAATTTTGTCAAAGTCAGTGTGATACATGATACATGCGAGTCGGTAAGGTATGATGACCAGATCTCGGGGCAACTGAATCAAAAATGGAAAGTTGGTATTGGCTATGTCAGACCCGAGAACTCTAAGTCTGGTTGGCTAAAAAACAGACTTGACAAGGAAAAGGCGAAAGCTGGATCCAAGTCGTTTGTTCAGAACCAACAAAGACGTGGTTCTAAGAAAGTCAAATCTGAATGGAGAAAGGTTCAGCCCCAAAGAGATCTGAATGTCAAAACATCAAACCAAAGCTCAACAGATCTCACCATAATTCTGCACACACCCTTATGGACTTTCATACTGGGAAAATTGTTAAGGTAATTCAAGTATGGGTCCCGAAAGGGGTAATCCGATCTGGACCCAAGAAAAATTGGGTACCAAAGTTTGTTTTTATGATTGCGGGATAACAGGTACAAATCTGGAGATGAGTCAATCATTTGGCACCTGGATAGCGTCTGTGCAAGACACATGAATGGAAACCCAAAGCTGCTATCAGATGTGACACCTCACAAAGGAGCAAAGATCGTCTTTGGTGACAATTCTCATGGTATCTTCCTAGGTTATTCAGCAGTGGGAAAATCTTACCGAGTTTTCAACAATCGAAGTCTGACTGTAAGAATCAACACACGTTGTTTTTGATGAGACAATATTTAGATCCAACTCAGCTGCGAGCCTCAACGATTTGTGCACAAGATTAGAATCATCCAGTCTTGATGACTCAGATTATGACGTGCCACAACATAGATACTCAGTAGAGATACAACCAGAGCTAGACACACCGCACAACAACGCTCAAACAGATCTGACAGGTAACCCAGTGGTTGCTGATTTTACTAACGTTGACAACGCAGGATCAGATCTCTTCAAGCGTGCCAACTGCTGGAACTCAAGCGACCAATGCTCAAGATGTTGCACAAACAGATCTCGCAACACCAAAAGTGACATCTGATACACAAAATGCGAGCACATCTCAACTGATTTCTGGATCGAATCTGGAACAAGGATCTTCTCAGTTGACTTCAAACTATCCAGATGTGACCATCCAGCCAGATATTCAAATGGAAAAAGGAGAAAATCCAATTGGATCTGATATCCGGTGGAATAGAAATCATCCACCTGAGCAGGTCATATGTAACATTAACTCATCTGTTCGCACACGAAGCCATCTTATGCATGATCATTTTGATTAAGCATTCATATCACATATAGAACCAAAACAAATAGATGAAGCCTTACAGACCCAAGCTGGGTAGATGCAATGCAGAACTAAATCAGTTTAAGCGAAATAATGTTTGGCAACTTGTACCTTGACCTTCTAATCATTCAGCGATAGGAATTAGATAGGTCTTTATGAACAAACTGAATGAAGATGGAGTAGTAACAAGAAACAAGGCTAGATTAGTTGGTCAGGGCTTTAGGCAAATGGAAGGAATAGACTTTGATGAAACTTTTGCTCCTGTGGCCTGATTAGAAGCCATCCGCATGTTTCTTGCTTATGCTGCATTTAAAGATTTTAAGGTTTTTCAAATGGATGTTAATAGTGCATTTCTTAATGGCATCTTAAAAGAGGAAGTGTAAGTTGCACAACCTCCTGGCTTCGTTGATCATACATATCCAAATCATGTTTACAAATTAGATAAAGATCTATATGGGTTGAAGCAAGCACCCAGAGCTTGGTATGATACACTGTCTAAATTTATAATTGAGCATGATTTCACTATAGGCACAGTTGATAAGATGGTTTTTAAATTTGTAAAATATGATCATGTCATGTTAGTGCAAATTTATGTTGATGATATTATATTTGGGTCAACTAACCCCAAACTATGCCAGAAATCCTCTAAGTTGATGCAGGACAAATTTGAGATGAGCATGATGGGCGAGCTGACGTCCTTTTTGGGCTTGCAATTTCTACAGCTGGAAAATGGAATCTCCATTAATCAAGAAAAGTATACGAAAGAACTGCTGAAGAAATTCGGTATGGACAATTGATCAGCAGAAGCTGTTGGCATACAATGGCGGATCCGGATCCCGTTTTTCTGGGGCGCAGAGGAAATAAAAAATTTCCCCGAGAAACGTTCAATACATTAATTCAATTCAATAAACATTCATAGGGTGTTCATCGAATCGTTACCTTGCTGGCGTCTAGGCGCCTGGCTCCAACCAGAATTCGTAGGGAAATATGGCTCTTGAATTGTAGGCAGCGGTAGATCCTCCTAATCAGGTCCACGACCGGAATCAAGATCCCTCCGTCAATCTACACTAGAAGAACTGACGGATTTTACCACGGACGGAATCTCCTCAGCACGACGATCGGAGCAAATCCGATCACGGGGCGGCGGCACGTGGCCGGCGTGGGGCGGCGTGTGTGGCGGCGCGGTCGAGGGGAGGAGAAGAGGTGGGGGCGGCGGCTCTATGCTTGGAGCTAGGGTTGTGTGTGTTGTGATATGAAGCCCTAGACCAAGTCTAGTTATAATTAAGTGATGGGCTTGAACCGGCCCATTGGACTTGGGTCAGGCCCAGGTCCATATGAACATTCGGTTCAATCCTGTCACTACGACTTCATTATAATTCCGATCGACGATCAGATTGGACTGATCGACTCAGTTTCCAAAACTGAATATTATGATGTGAAAACAATTTTTCAAATCATCTAGCCCAAAATAGCAGTTTAGCCCCTCAACTTTGGGAAATCGCAATTTGACCCCTGTTGACTTTTAGGAAGTCGCACTCCCTAAAATCCTCCTCCTATTCTAAACACATTGAGCTCAGTTTCCATGCGGGAATTATGAATCCAGTACTTGTGTGACCCTCAATGGTTCAGGGATACAGCTAGCCTTGGGCCCACAACCATTGCGGCTCCGAAATCAGAATTTCGAACTTGCCTAACGGATCATGGTAAAGCGCCTAGCCCCATGATCCCCTAGGTATCACTGATAGTGCCTGCAAGAACCAGTTGGTCATGGTTAGCGTACAGTACGGTCCTTTCAACACATATATCCCGATCAGATCAACGACCATTGGTAAACCGAGAGTCGCTAGAGATCCGATAGCTATGCATACATCTTGGAGATCGAATAGTGATATCGCGAGTGTTACTAGGCAAACCCATTTACCTAAAACACATCCAGTACTCTGGCCAGAGATTTATACACTATTATCCCCTCAGATAGCATAGGATATCAATGCATGAAAAGCGAGCGGTGAAATCCTCGACAACGAAGCATCGACTCCTACACGCATCAGGACCTCACCCAATCCCGCCACCTAATGACCCCAACTGATTCGGTAAACGGGTCAAAGTGAGGCACCTATCATGTAGAGTCTCAATGATGTTTCGAGTAGTGAGGGCTAATGTCACGCCCCGAGACCGAGACTCATGACATCGGCAATATTAAACAATTATGAAATTGTAAAACATTAAGCCATCTTAGCATAGCTCAAACCAGTCTATTACATATCCAAAATAAAAATCGTCTTTACATCGGAAAATCAGAGAAATTTGCGGAAGCGAAAATAATTAAATTACATCAACAAAGATGAATCTTCACCAGCCCCAGAATTGTTCTTGTTCTTCTTCTTATACCTGCTCTTCATTCTTATCTGGGTGGAGAAGTAAGGGTGAGTGTTTGGGGAAACACTCAGCAAGTGGGGGATACCATTCGAGCATAAAAATTATACATATATACATATGACTGAATTCAGAGCAGAACATAATCAGAACAGAGCAGAGCATAACAGAGCAGAGCATAACATAATAGAGCATAGCATGACAGATAGCATGACAGACAGCACTGATGATTACTTCGTGTCTATGGTTTACTGATCAGTCCCTAATTTTTACTCCTCTAAGGGGTCGAGGCCATGTGGTTACACCAAGTAACCCAGAGTGTATTTAAAAGGAACTTCCAATGTGGGTCTTTTGTATCCCAAAGACTCAAGCTTTCAACTAATTGGTTACAGTGATGCAGACTACGCAGGATGTAGAGTTGATCGACGAAGCACCAGTGATACTTGTCAATTCTTGGGAGATCGCTTGATTTCCTGGTTTAGTAAGAAACAAACCTCTATTGCAACGTCCACAGCTGAATCAGAGTACTTAGCAGCTGGAAGCTGCTGTGCTCAGATCTTATGGATTCAACAACAGCTAAAGGACTATGGCATTGATGCTTCTGAAGCGCCTATTCTCTGTGACAACACCATTGCCATAGCAATCACTCAAAAATCCAGTACTGCATTCTAGAACAAAGCACATCGACATAAGGCATAATTTATAAGAGATCATGTACTCAAGAAGGACATCAAGTTGGAGTATGTGTCGACTGACCATCAAATAGCTTACATCTTCACTAAGCCTCTACCAGACGCTAAGTTTTCTTATTTTAGAAATCTGTTGGGTCTCTTAGAACTGCATTGATTGTCTCTGCGCTAACAATTTGCAGGTTGAGCAGCTTTCTGTGTTTATCATATCTGAGTCTACTGTTCAGGGGGAATGACATGGAATTTTAGAGCTGGTAAAATTTCAGACTTGGGAGGTCTCAGCTTTAGGGGGAACGAGAGATCTGAATTGTTAAGTGCTGAGTCAGCTGAATATATGATATCTAGATACACTCAGATGTCATGTATACACAGCTGAAACTCTCCATGATCAGATCTCGTAATACCCCTGCTGACACATCAAAACAGATCCTAAGGTTGTGACGTATTAAACAATTGGCGCCAGTTATCTATTTTACCTTTTTACCCTCGCGGTTAAAATTTCAAATCTCTTAAAATCTTTTCAAAATCATTTTACAATATTTTCAAAATCTTATTTGCGCCATTGAAATATTGACACGTGGTTGTCATCATGCGAAACGTCACATCCACATTTTCTCTCTCTATTAACTTTTTGCATTCTTCGTTTATATTACGGCGTCTCTTCGTACCCTAACACCTACTTTGCGCAAATTTACTCTCCAGCATACTTGTGTTCTGGATCGTTGTGTGTTCTTTCTTCAGATATGTTTCTGGCGTATATTTCTTCAACCAATCTTCAGTAATGGTATCTTCTCTCATCAGCAACACCAACCAAGTCTACTTTGCCTCTGTCCTCGGAATGGACAATGAGGGCATGGTGGCTATGTTTGAAGCTCTCATTCTTCTGGCCTTAACGGGTTTCTGGGTTGTTCGTTGGTCATTTATGAAGCTGCTCTGATAGAATTCTTTCAAAATGCTTCAGTCAGGGACGGTCAGGTTGTCAGTACCGTACAAGGGAAACCCGTGTAAATTTCGGAAGAGCTGTTTTCAAGGACTTTTGAGTTACCGATGGAAGGACTGACGGATATGCATGAGGTACCAAAAGATTTAGTATTTGATGCGAGAAATGAGTTCTCTCATAATGGTGAACAGTTGAGCACTTCCTACAAGAAGCGGGAAATGAAGATTGAATTCAGGCTGTTGAGTGATATTCTGGCCAAATCGGTTACTGTGAAGGCTGGGTCCTTCGATGTGGTCACTCATGAGCGCTTTTTGATGATGTTGGCTATCAATGGAGGAGTCCAAATCAACTGGGGCAGACTACTATTTAATATCTTCAAGGACATGGTAACGCCTGGGTCTAGGCAAGCCAAAGGATATGAGGTACAAATTTGTACTCTGTTGAAAAATGTACCGGACCTGGAGTTGGGTGATTCTAAGGAGTTCCCTCCTCTAAAAATTTTGACTGTCAAAACTATCAGCAGGTATATTGCTATTAACAACAAAAGTTCTGTTGAGGACATGGAGGATGAGCCTCGAGTGAAGAAAACACCAATGAAGAAGGCTGTGTCTAAGAAAAGACCAGCTGCTGCTGTTGTGGAACCAGCTGTGAAGAGAAAAAGGACACTAGTTGGAAAAGCTGCTGACGTAGCTAAGGACTCAGCGCTTGTGACAGTGGCACAAGAGGCTGTTCCACTCCAAATCGTTGCACCAATTTTTGGATGTGCCTCCTACGCCAAAACTCAAAGCCCCGAAGAGGAAGTTAAGATTGGAACCAGGTTCTGATGATGAAACTGAAACTGTTGAGAAGGAATCAACTATAGAGGAACCCGTTTTAGACACATCTGCTGAAACCACAAATTTACATCGATTTTTGGGAATTAAACTAACATTTAGTACAGCTTTCCATCCCAAACCGATGGCCAATCAGAAAGAGTAATCCAAACACTCGAAGATCTTCTACGAGCATGTGCAATTGATTTCACAGAAAGCTGGGATTACAAGTTACCTTGATAGAATTACCAGGCTTCAATAGAGATGGCTCCTTATGAAGCGCTTTGTGGGAGAAAGTTCCGATCACCAATTCATTGGGATGTTATAAGTGAAAGAGTAGATATAGGACCAGATCTTGTGGAGTAAACTGTTGAAGCCATTAGTAAGATACGTGAGCGAATGCAAACAGCCGGAGTAGACAGAAAATCTATGTTGATAACCGTCGTAGAGAGCTAAATTTTGAAACTGGAGACCACGTGTTTCTGAAGGTAGCACCCATGAAAGGAGTAATGAGATTTGGAAGGAAAGGTAAGTTGAGCCCAACATACATTGGTCCATTTGAAATATTAGAAAAAGTTGGGACGTTAGGTATCGATTAGGACTACCTCCACCCCTATCAGTAGTGCATAATGTATTTCATGTCAACGTTGTGCAAGTATGTTCCTAATCCATCTCATGTGCCGAGTTACGAGTTAATGCAGCTTTCGCCTAATCTGAGCTATGAAGAAAAGCCGATGAAGATTCTTCTTAAAGACGACAGAAGACTGAGGAGTCGAAGTATTCCAATGGTCAAAGTGCGGTGGACAAACCACTCAGAAAGAGAAGCAACGTAGGAGGTTGAAACTGATATGTGACGCCGCTACCCAACTTTGTTTGGTGAGTAAATTTCAAGGACGAAATTTGTTTGAGGGGGGTAGAGTTGTGACTCCTAGAAATCCATAATTGCACAAATGTAAAGATAAAAGTTTTGAGGGATCTATTTGTAATTTTAATTACCAATCATCTTTTACCTATGCTGATCTGTTTTAGTTTAGGGCGCTGTTGCGAGAGCTATCCGGCCAGTCAAGACAAGCCCGGTTCGTTTCATTTTAACCAAATCAGTTCGGTCTATTTTTTTATTTATTTTTAAAAGCAAGGTAGCACTGTTATTAGTATCGTTTTAACAAAACCTTTTTTCATTTAATTTGGTTTTTAGATTTTTGTATAAATATCTACACAAGAACCTCTCATCTTCATTCACGAAACCTTCACGGAGAGGAAAATCTTTTGAGAAACCGGTGCTCTCTGTAAAAAGAAAACCGACCAAAGTTTTAAAAACTTTTAAAAGGGACGATCGTGTTTGTTCGCTGTTCAGGCCGGATAAAACCTCTGCTAATCGTCGTCATTGTTAAGGCAAGTAAACTCTGTTTCATGCTGTACCTTGGAAGCATATATTGATTTCTTTCTTGCGTGCTTGTATGAGTTTTAAAGGTTTGAGAAAGGTTTTTGAAGTTTTTCAAACACGGAGTTGAGTTTATGATATTTTCTTGAGAAAGTGTTGTTTTGCTAGAGTTTGATTCAGAAAATTTTTTTAAAAAATGTTTTTACGATGTTCGATCCAGTTTCTTTCTGAGTATTCTGTGATGTTCTTCAAGCAGCTACAAGCATCTTATGTGCTTTTGTTTCAGTAGCTTACAAGCAGTTTACGTGCTTTTGTTTTAGTAGCTTATAAGCAGCTTACGTGTCCCTGTTACTGGAATTTTCATTATATATTTTCGATTTCTTCAGACTAAGGAAATATTCTAAGTTGTTAGGCAATATTGAACTAAGTTCGTGATCTGTTTCTTTTCCAAGAGCTGATTTTAAGTCGTAATATGTTTTCTTTCTCTAAGCTATTTTATGCTTGTGATCTGATTTCGTGTTTTGAGCTGAGTTGACTTTGTTTGACCGTCGTAATCTAGTCAACTCATTAAGTCGTGATGACTTTTCCTAATCTGAGTTGACCAAACAGCCCAGATCTGATTTTCTATTCTAAGCTGGACGCTTGCGTTCTGTTCATACTCCGAGCTGATTCGGCTTAGGTCAATTCTGGATTGATACAGTAACATCATGATTAATTCTTCATTCTTTTAGCTTGATTTGGAAGGTATAATTCTAATCTTTCTGAAGTTATACCCAATTTTAAGAGATAGTTAATCAGCTTAGAGCTCTGTTGTTCGTTATTCATCTCTATAGCCAGAGCTGATTTCAGTGTTCTTCTAATATTGAACTCATATTAACTTCCAGTAGCTTTTGAACATCAAAGAGTTTTAAAATAGCAAACTATTTTTGAAAGCGATCTGTTTCAGATCAAGAAAAGCAGATTTACAGAAAAGAAAAAGTTACAGAAAGATTAAAGGAAGTTTATGTTAGAGTAGATGCCCAACTAGCCAACTTGTGGCGTGTGGGTTTATAGACTCTTGTATATGACAATCTTTATATATGATATTCGCATTATTTTATATGGCATTCTTTACTTTCATTGTGTGTATAATGATGAACTAATTGCGTTGAGTAAAGACCTAGAATACACTGAAGTGTATGTTAGATGTGATAGTGGGTATGTACGGGCTATCATGAAATACATCTAATAGTCACTGTGT
>KV015121.1:2049-16390 GCA_001598015.1 Dorcoceras hygrometricum
GCCTCTGCAGACAACATTGCTGATCCACTTACGAAGCCCTTGCCAGGACCGTTGTTTGAAAAACATCGCGAAACAATGGGACTGCGTCTGATGAGTAGTTGGCTATAGGGCAAGTGGGAGATTGTTAGAGTAGATGCCCAACTAGCTAACTTGTGGCGTGTGGGTTTTATTGACTCTTGTATATGACAATATTTATATATGATATTCGCATTTCTTTATGTCATTCTTTATTTTCATTATGCTATATAATGTTAAAAATTGTGTTGGATAAAGACCTAGAATGCACCATAGTGTATTGTTAGATGTGATAGTGGATATGATGGCTATCATGAAACACATCTAATAGTTACTGTGCATTCTGAACTCGTTCCTAGTCGATTGGGCCATCAAAATGAGAATAAGGCCGCCCGAGCTCGAGACTAGCATCTGCGATGCGAAGTACCATGTTTCTTGGTAGGGAACATTGTGATGTTCTGAGCATGCAGATGGATAGTGACCTGGTGATCTATCGAACTACCCTCGTTCAGACTTTCCAAGTGATTACCATTTGTCGAGTGGATAAGTCCGAGGTCTTGGTTGTACTGATTAGTACTCACTACTCGAAACTACATTGAGGCTCTACATGATAGGCGCCTCACTTTGACCCGTTTGTCGACTCATTTGGGGTCATTAGGCGGCGGGATTGGGTGAGGTCCCGATGCATGTAGGAGTCGATGCTTTGTTGTCGAGGATTCACCGCTCGCTCTCATGCGTGGATATCCTATGCTATCTGAGGGGATAATAGTGTATAAATCTCTGGCCAGAATACTGGATGTGTTTTAGGTAAATGGGTTTACCTAGTTACACTCGCGATGTCACTATTCGATCTCCAAGATTTATGCATAGCTATCGGATCTCTAGCGACTCTCGATTTACCAATGGTCGTTGATCTGATCGGGATATATGTGTTGAAAGGACCGTACTGTACGCTAACCATGACCAACTGGTTCTTGCAGGCACTATCAGTGATACCTAGGGGATCATGGGGCAATGTTGCTAGGCGCTTTACCATGGTACGTTGGGCAAGTCCGAAATTGTGATTTCGGAGCCACAATGGTTGTGGGCCCACGGCTAGCTGTATCCCTGAACCATTGAGGGTCACACAAGTACTGGATTCATTATTCCCGCACGGAAATTGAGCTCAATGTGTTGAGCACAGGAAGGGGATTTTAGGGAGTGCGACTTCCTAAAAGTCAACAAGGGGTCAAATTGCGATTTCCACTGTTGAAGGACAAAACTGTCATTTTGGACTAGGTAATCTGAAAAATTGTTTTTCACATCATAATGTTCAGTTTTGGAAACTGAGTCGATCGGTCCGATCTGATCTTCGATCGGAGTTATGATGAAACCGCAGTGATTTAAATGAACCGAATGTTCATATGGACATGGGTATGACCCAAGTCCATTGGGCCGGTTCAAGCCCATCTACCATCTTTATTAAGTTAAGTTGGTTTAGGGCTTAATCATAAGAAACATTAAAGAAACCCTAGCCTCAAATATAGAGTTCGGCCGCCCCTCCTCTCAAGCCTCACGCCGCCGCCGCCGGTCTTCAAGCGCCGCCGCCGACCGCCGTTGCCCGCCGCCCGCCGCCCCGCGATCGGACTTGTTCCGATCGTCGCGCTGAGGAGTTTCCGTCCGTGCTAAAATCCGTCAGATCTTCTAGTGCAGATTGATGGAGGAAGATTGATTCCGGTCGTGGACCTGATTGACGATCTACCGCCGCCTACCGTTTGAAGTGCCGATTTCCTCGTGAAACTGGTCGGAGCCAGGCGCCTAGACGCCAGCAAGGTAGCAATTCGATAAATGCCCTATGAATGTTTATTGATTGTTTTTAATGTATTGAACGTTTCTCGGTGCAAAATTTTAACTTCAGCTGCGCCCTCGGGAAACGGGATCCGGATCCGCCATTGTGTGCCAACAGGAGTCACCATATCCTTTAGAATGTCGAACAAGAATCTGCTCCAATTTATCTTTATGCCTCCGTGGATAGCTGTCATAAGCAGAAACCTTTCGTGGGTAACTGCATCAAAGGATCCAGCCTTTGTTGTAACTGTCTTCGCCAGTATATCATTCAAGAGACGAAACTCCACTTTCATCTCCTTCTTCTAGCACGAAGTCTTAATGAGATTCCCAGTCGCAGAGAATGCTTTCCTCGCTTAATTTATCAAATCTTTAGGCAACTTATCCACAGTTGTCAGCCCTTCTGACGGTAGCTCAAACACACCAGCAAACTTCTCTTCAGAAATTTCCACAAATTTTCCCTGAACTGAACTTATACATCATTTCCTCGCACAAAGTCGTTTTCAAAGAAGTTATCCTAATATTGTTCATACACAAAGGAAGAACATCCCAGAAACCCACGAAGTCCCGATGACACTAGGGATTTGAACATCGAAACAATTCCTTCATCAGAGAGACTCAAAACTGAGTCAAAGTTAACTTGTAGAGTATTCTGATATTTTAACCCGTACGATTAAAATTAAAAATAGAAGCGCCAATTTGAATTCATCACAATCGTTGATCTTTTTAATATGTCAGCTAGGGTAATTTCAGATCAGATCACATATAAGTATCAGCTGTATATACGCATAAGCTGAATAGATTCAGATCACACGTATTCAGCCGACTCAGCACTTATTAACTCTGATATGTTGTTCCTCCTAAAGCTGAGGTTCTCCCAAAGATGAAGTTTACCAAAACTGAGGTTCCTCGTTGTTCCCCATGAACAGAAGACCCAAAGCTGAAGTAAACTAAAGATGTTCAACCTACAGAATTTTGCACAGCAATAGATTAATGCAATTATAAGAGACCAAGAATATTTCAAAAATACGAAAAGTTAGCGTCTGGTAGAGGTTTTGTGAATATATCAGCAACATGTTGATCTGTTGACACATACTCCAGCCAGACGTCCTTCTTAAGCATGTGATATCTTATGAAATGATGTCTTTTATCTATGTGATTTGTTCTTGAATGCATCACAGGGTTTTGAATGATGGCTATCGCACTGGTATTGTCATAGAAAATAGGAGCTTCAGAAGCATCAATGCCATAGTCTTTAAGCTGGTCTTGACTCCATAAGATCTGAGATTGTTTAGGCTCAGCTTGGAATCTAGCACACATACAGACAGCAAACATGATGTCTGGTCTGCTAGCAGTCAAGTAATCAATGAGCCAATAATACCACGATACAGAGATACCTCAATTACAGTTGCAGCTTCATCTTTATCCAGTTTGATTGAAGCACTCATCGGAGTAGTTGCTGCTGAACTATTCTCCATTACAAATTTCTTCAGCAGTTATTTTGTATACTTTGCTTGATTGATGAATATTCGATTCTCAAACTGTCTAACTTTTGAGCCTAGAAATAACGTCAGCTCTCCCATCATGCTCATCTCAAATATTCCTGCATCAGTTTAGAAAATCTATGGCACAGTTTGGGGTTAGTTGACCCAAAAATAATATCATCAACATATATTTGTACCAACAGAACATGATCATTTTCACAAATTTAAATAAAGTCTTATCAACGGTGCCTATTACAAAATCATGATCAATAAAAAATTTCGACCGTGTTTCATACCAAGCTCTGGGTGCTTGTTTCAACCCATATAGAGCTTTATCCAGTTTATAGACGTGATCTGGATATGTATGATTGTCGAAGCCAGGAGGTTGTTCAACATACACTTCCTCAGTCAACATGCATTTTGAAAGGCACTCTTTACATCCATTTGAAAGACTTTGAAGTCTTTGTATGCAGCATATGCAAGAAACATGCGGATGGCCTCTAATCTTTCATACCAAGCTCTGGGTGCTTGTTTCAACCCATATAGAGCTTTATCCAGTTTATAGATGTGATCTGGATATGTATGATTGTCGAAGCCAGGAGGTTGTTCAACATACACTTCCTCAGTCAACATGCATTTTGAAAGGCACTCTTTACATCCATTTGAAAGACTTTGAAGTCTTTGTATGCAGCATATGCAAGAAACATGCGGATGGCCTCTAATCTGGCTACAGGAGCGAAGGTTTCATCAAAATCTATTTCTTATAGTTGTCTAAAACCTTGAGCTACCAGTCTAGCCTTGTTTCTAATAACAATACCATCCTCATTCATTTTGTTCCTAAAAACCCATTTAATTCCTATCACTGAATGATTAGGAACTAACTGCCATACATTGTTTCTCTTAAATTGGCTATGTTCATCTTGCATAGCATCTATCCAGCTTGGGTCTGCTACGGCTTCTTCTATCAGCTTAGGTTCTATATGTGAAATGAATGTTGAATTGAAGTACTCATGCATAAGCTGGTCTCGTGTGCGAACATGAGAATTTACATTACCTATGATCTTCTCAGGTGGATGATTTCTATTCCACCGAAGATCAAATCCGATTGGATTTGCTCCCTGTTTAGCTTAGATGTCTGGCTGTATTGCTTCATCTTGATTAGTTGGTACTGATTCCACCTGCTGGATTGTATGATCAGCTCTCGCATCATCTTGTGCAATGGTCGGTTCAACACTTGCAGATGTGTTAAGATAAAATTTATAAGTTTTGGTGATAACATAAACAATATAAAGAACTGAACTTTAAGCTATCAGATTTGAAGTTATCAGGTTCTATCAGATTAGGATCGGGGACCCAGATCCGTTCAAATTTAAACTAGGCTTATTCAGATCAGATCAAAAGATTTCAGATCAGAGTGTATTGAGTCAGTTCAGAAGATTTTAGAACAGATCAGATCAGAGCTTATCATATTTGGATATTCAGTTATTGAGTTAAGTGTTTCGGATCAGAGCTTATTAGGTCTTGTACAAAGGCTTCATTTCATATCCGAGAGATTGGGAACAGTATATATAACGGGGAAGATAGCTTATCAGATCAGATGAGAGCATTCAGATCTGTTTATATATCAATTTCAGTGCAGAGATTTATATCAGATTTCAATAACGGAGATTCAGATCAGAACAGGGCATTTCATATATAAATAGAGATAAGATCTGACGTTACGTGTAAAGAAGAGAGATTTCAGATTTGACCATGGTATAGTTAAAGAGAAAAAGGGGGTCTCAGATCTAATATATTGTTAAAGTAAAGGAGGAAGACTCGTATAGGAGAGAACTCAGATCTGATAGTTATACAGTTATGAATAAGTAAAAGGGGGAATATACGCTATAGAAAAAGAAATCAAAGCTTTTATATTCAGATCTCAGTGCAGAAACAGATTTGAGCTTAAGATTTCATCAGATATTCATTCCAAAGGATTCAACAATCAAGATTCAATCCGATAAAGCCTCTTACACCAAGTGGATGAAAGAGACTCAGTTCAGAGCTATTTGGAGAATACTTTGCAGGACGCAGATTTTGTCTATTCTATTTTTACCTATTTTGGGTATTAAAGTCAAATAAGATCTGACAACTTTAGACAGACCTTTGCATAGTATTAATAGAGCATTTAATGCATTGATATGATGAAGATATGCAAACATGATTTGTGTCTACTGGCTCATTTATGACCGTTGAGGATGGAGATGTATTAATAACTGAAGATTTCAAACGAAGAAGATCTCGATCATTTTTGAATCTCTCTCGCAATTTTTATTCTCTCAGACTCTCAGCGAAACTACAAGCTTGGTGAATCTCAAAAACGCACTCTCGCAAAAAAATTTTTGAGTCCCAGTCTTGAACATCTCGAAGAACACTCTCGTTCATTTCATATTAAAAAAACCTTCGGGATATCTTTTGGTTTACATTAGTAAACAAATTTCATTGTAAAGAAACCAGAAGATTTACAGAACTCTATTGCATCACATTTATTGTAAAATCAGATTGGAGTCTGTAACAAACGTGCTTTCAGAAGCAGTTCGAAAATTCATTTCATTGTAATCAGCACTAGTATCTACGTAGATTGTGGTTGCTAGGAGTTCACTTGTAGCGTGGCTTGAGTGGTCGGGTGTCTACAGAAGTTGTACACATCAAACATTCTAGTGGAACCTTCCTGAAAAGGAAGAAGGGGAGACGTAGGATCTTCAGATCCGAACTTCCACAAACAAACTCTCAACTCTATCTTTTACTTATTTGCATTGTATTTATTGTTAATTGTTCACTGTTTAATCGATTTCTTTCCGCACAATATTTGTTAACCGAAAAAGCAGATTTGGACTGAGAGCCTCAGATCTGGTCACTCAGATCTGAGTTAAGCGAGGCTTGTAAAAATAGTTTTAAGGTTTCGAAAAATAAAAATCGAAGGAGTTCATTCAACCCCCCCTTCTGAACTCCTAAGCTTATTTTAACTCTATTTTCGATTCCATTGATCATATCAATTTGTATCAGAGCCTGAGACTCTCAGTTATTGAACAGTCTGATCTTTGCGCTTACATATTTAAAAATGTCTACTTCTCACAATAAAATTCCTATGTTTTCTAAGGATGAGTATGATGATTTGAAGAGCCAATCTTGCTGCACAGCACGATGACATGTGGTTTGTCATAACAGATGGACCCATGAAGATTATGAAGGCTAATACGGCGATGGCGATTACTGCTGGTGCTCCACAGTGGATAGAGAAGACTATAATGGAGTATACACCAGAGGATAAGAAGAAGGCGAATCTGGATAATGTAGCAAAGGATATTTTATATAAGACATTGGACAAGAATATGTTCAGCAAAATAAAGACATGAGTTACGGCTAAGGAGATCTAGTAGAAGCTCACACAAATCTGTGAAGGAAACGATGAGACCAAAGAGAACAAGCTGACTGTTGCCCAGAAGAAAATATGAGTCCCTAAAGATGAGAGAAGGAGAGACCATGGCGGAATTCGATGAGAGATTCAGCTATGTTGTGATTGAGCTAACCAGTCTTGGAAAAGAATACTCCAACAGAGAACTGGCCCTCAAGGTGATGAGAGCACTACCAAGGAAGTGGGATGTAAAGACGATGGCCATGAGAGATTCCAAGGATCTGAACAAGCTGGAACTCCACGATCTATTCGCAAATCTGAAAGCCTATGAGTTTGAGCTGAAACCAGATCAGAGGCTGGACCATCGACCTCACAACCTACCAAAGCTCTTGTTGCTATGATTAAATGTCTTATTATGTGATTTATTTATGATTTATGCTGCATGGTATGCATGTGTTATTTTTCAGCCTGCTTGAGCTACGGACGTGTGGACGATATTAGGGTCGATCGGAAGGAAAATAAATTGAGATTTTAAGTTATGGGATTTTTAAGAATGAATTTATTTTAGTTTAAGCAAATATTTTTGGAAATTAGGATTTTTATAATTATTTTGGAGGAACCCGTTTTTCACTTATACGGGCTGGCATATTGAGTTTGAAGGCAATTTAAATTATAAGGAGGCCGAGATTTCGAAATTTTATAACCATTAAAGCCCAAGTATGAGTTTTAAACACCTTTTGATTTAATTAGAGGGCAAACTTGTACTTTTTTTAATTTAAATCCATAGGGGTCATTATAGGCACTTTCATTAATTCTTAATCACAAATTTAAACACACCCTATGTCAGGCCCCGTGCTAATTACTCATAATTAACACAAAATAAACGCATAAACACGGAAGCTAAAATCAGGGCTTAAAAATTTTTCGAAATCATTTGGGCCTGAACGTAAAAACATACATTCAAAATATCGATAATCAAAATATAAGTTAATTCAAACTTATACAATCAGGTAACAACAACAATTCAAATCGAATACAGATCCCCAATACACAGCAACACGGGGCATCCCCCGGTTCAGTACATATCATAAATATAACTGGGACTCATGGGAAAGATTTATGCTGCATGGTATGCATGTGTTATTTTTCAGCCTGCTTGAGCTACGGACGTGTGGACGATATTAGGGTCGATCGGAAGGAAAATAAATTGAGATTTTAAGTTATGGGATTTTTAAGAATGAATTTATTTTAGTTTAAGCAAATATTTTTGGAAATTAGGATTTTTATAATTATTTTGGAGGAACCCGTTTTTCACCTATACGGGCTGGCATATTGAGTTTGAAGGCAATTTAAATTATAAGGAGGCCGAGATTTCGAAATTTTATAACCATTAAAGCCCAAGTATGAGTTTTAAACACCTTTTGATTTAATTAGAGGGCAAACTTGTACTTTTTTTAATTTAAATCCATAGGGGTCATTATAGGCACTTTCATTAATTCTTAATCACAAATTTAAACACACCCTATGTCAGGCCCCGTGCTAATTACTCATAATTAACACAAAATAAACGCATAAACACGGAAGCTAAAATCAGGGCTTAAAAATTTTTCGAAATCATTTGGGCCTGAACGTAAAAACATACATTCAAAATATCGATAATCAAAATATAAGTTAATTCAAACTTATACAATCAGGTAACAACAACAATTCAAATCTCATACAGATCCCCAATACACAGCAACACGGGGCATCCCCTGGTTCACTACATATCATAAATATAACTGGGACTCATGGGAAAGGGAATCAACCGGCTGTACCACAGCTCTGTCCAGCATGGCTACCTGAATATCCTGCAAATGGGTAACACAGACCCAAGACACAAAAGCAGGATAACAAAATACGAGGTCAAGCCTCATTACGAAGAGCTATCAAAACAGCTAAACATGCAACATGCCATAAATCAATGCTATGAATGCATGAAGGCTATCAAAGGATCGGATAGCTAACCAGCCTATCAACTGGCAAAACAAATCAAGACTCTATACCACTCGCAGCCAATCAGCCGGTGGAAATCATCGGTCCGTGATCATCGGGCCCCGTCAGCCCATCACAGCTCGGTGGTAGACACTCGAATCCGGTAGTCAACACTCCGATGATAGCGTTGGACTTTGCAGGCACGACTCAACAATCAGCCAGTCACAACGTGGCACCCAATCAGGTCATCAATTCATCTGTCAAGGCTCAATATGTATGCATGTATGCCAATCAACATCAATGCTCAATGCATACAATGCACAATACGTAAAACAGAATGTAACTCAATCATTCAACACACTGATTCACGTAATTCACAGCAGCAAGATTCACAACATCAATCACAGCATGTTTATGCCTAAAGCTGCTAAGAGCTGCTCAATTCGTACCTTTCCTCCTTCGAATTACCTAACAGATTCCTCCTGACTCCAATCACGCAGCAGGACACTTCCTAGAAGCTGAAATCTGTTACAACATAGCTAATATCTTAGCTCAATCTCATCATAAGTACGCTAACCCTACGGCCAGAAGTCTAATTCAATTCCTACACTTCTACGCAGGCATTAACTACTAAAACCGAGCTCAAACAACAAGAATTGCTCACCCAAAAGCTCACGCTAGCAAGAGGAACGCACGGCGTAGCTTTCTCCAAAAGCTTCGAATGTTAGCAGCTCCACTCCTCCAATCCAGCGTTAATTCAGTGTCTAAAATGGATATCCAACAAAAGAGCTAAGCTAGGGGGATTCAGCGCCACCAAGATCTTTAAAAACAAAGGCTGGAAGCAACGGAGATCGGTGGTAGAAAGCTACGATGAACAATAGCAAATCGAGGGTTTCAAATGAGGAAGAGGATAAAAAATATCGGGTGCAAAATACTCTAAGTGTAACTCAACACTTGTAATTATATTCTCCACTCCAATAGCTACAAAACAAGTCTAACACCGATAAAAACAGAGTCCTACAACTTAAAATATCGCAAAACAGATCCCTCGCTAATGCGTTAAGTCCCAACAGACCTCACGCTATAAATATCGGGTTGAGAAATATTCTAAGTGTAGTTCGACACTTCTATTTATTCCTCAACTCAAATGCTACTGTCTAAATCAAACACCGACAAAAAAAGATCCCTGCATCGCTCGCAATTGCAAAACAGATCTCTCAATTTGGCGCTAAATCCCATCAGACTTCACACTAGCAAAACACGCTCGCGCACAACACCAAACGACAGCGTTCCAATAAAACAGATCTCAGCTCTCAATACGTTGCTCTCGCGCACAAGTCAAACGACGGCGTATGAGTAAAACATATCTCACAATCAATGCTAAGGATCAAAACGACGACGCACAGAGAAACAGATCTCTCCTCAATGCACTACGCTAGCGCTCAAACAGACGTCAACTCTATCTCGTTGACTTACACGTGTCACCTTCTCACGCGACGCGCTAACTCGACCAGATCTCTCACAAGCGCTAGCAGATCCCTCACCAATTCAAATTGCGTTGACTCGCGTTGACATCCGAAATTACGAAATGCAAGCGCTTCACCCTTGGTCATCCAGACCTCACCAACATGACACTGTTTCATCTAAATCTCGTGGCAATCACGCTAACATGTAGGAAAACCAGATTTCTAATATAACTTCATTACTTCAACTCCAAACACGACCAGATTTCACCCGATAACTTTAGCGAACAGATCTCACTCACCAGACCTCTCCGCTTGCGCTAAAATCAAGCGTTACTAAGGAAATCAGATTTCTATCATAATTTCTACAATTCAACTCCAAATTCCAAACGGATTTCACCCAAAATCCTAAAATTTGAAATCTGAAAATATTATTAATCCCTAATCCAAAACCTGATTCCTCACATTCTCCCCAACTTAAGAGATTTCGTCCTCGAAATCAAAGACAAACCAAGGCAAAAACAATTAAACATTCAAATCGACACAAACATCTACTCAAATTCGAAGCAAAACCAGAAATTTACCTGGAAAAATTTGCACAATCAGTGCTCAAACAGATGAGGCCAGTCTTGTCTCATCTTCTCCTCAACTTCCCAAGTTGCTTCTTCTCGGCCATGCTTTCTCCATTGGACCATCACCAACGGAATTATCTTGTTTCTCAGCTGCTTCTCCTTCCTATCCAGAATCTGCACCGGATATTCAACATAACTCAAGGCAGAATCCAACTCAACTTCGTCAGTTCTCAAAACATGGGACGGATCTGGCTCATATTTTCTCAACATAGACACATGAAAGACATCATGCATCGCTGACAACTCCTCGGGTAGCCTCAATCTATAAGCCAACTGTCCAATCCGCTCAACAATCTCAAAAGGACCAACGAATCTGGGAGCCAACTTGCCTTTAAATCTGAATCGTATAACACTCTTGAAAGGAGAAATCTTGAGAAACACACGATCGCCAACCTCAAACTCTAACGGTCAACGCCTTCTATTAGCATAGCTAGAGAAACGGTCTTGAGCAGCTTTCATTCTACTCCGAATCAAGTCAATTTGATCCTTCATATGCTGAACAAACTCCGGTGTAGAAAGCTGTCTCTCACCAACTTCTTCCCAACAAATCGGGGATCTGCACTTTGACCATAAAATGCCTCAAACGGAGCCATTCCGATAGTCAACTGGTAGTTGTTATTATATGAGAACTCAACCAAGGACAAAGAATCCTGCCAGCCACCACTGAAATCCATCACAATAGCACGCAGCATGTCCTCTAAAGTCTGTATAGTCCGCTCAGACTGTCCGTCTGTCTGTGGGTGATAGGCCGTACTCATAGCCAATCTCGAACCCATCGCTGCCTGCAAACTCTTCCAAAATCGAGAAGTGAACCTCGGATCTCTGTCGGACACTATCGAAACCGGAACTCCATGCAATCTAACCACATGGTCGATGTACTGCTTCGCCATTTTCTTCATAGAGCACCTCACATCATAGGGAATGAAATTGGCTGACTTCGAAAGTCTATCAATCACAACCCAAATTGTTGGGAAAAGCGGTGGCGGATCCGGATCCCGTCTCCCGGCGGCGCAGCGGAAGTTTAAAATTAGCACCGGGAAACGTTCAATACAATAAAACAAATCAACAAACCATTCATAGGGGGTTCTTTGATTGTTACCTTGCTGGCGACATGCGCCTGGCTCCAACCAGAATCACAGGGAGACTGGCTCTTCACGGTAGGAGGCGGTAGATTACGTCTAATCAGGTCCACGACCGGATTTGATCTTCCTCCGATCAGCCTGCACTAGAAGGCTGATGGATTTTATCACGAACGGAATCACCTCGTCGCACGGATCAGAACAAGTCCAATCGTGCGAAGATCGGACGACGGCGGGCCGCGGCGTGATGCGGCGGTCGGCGAAGTGAGGTGAGGGAGAGGGAGGCGGCGTGTGTTGCTAGGGTTTTTTTATGATGCTTGTATTGTGCAACCCTAGGCTCAAGACTATGTATAGGTGTGATGGGCTTGAACCGGCCCATTGGACCTGGGGCGGGCCCAGTCCAACGTATGAACATTCGGTTCATCTGCATCACCGTGGTTTCATCATAATTCTGATCGATGATCAGATCGGACAGATCGACTCAGTTTCCAAAACTGAATATTATGATACGAAAACAATTTTTCAGATTACTTAGTCCAAAATGACAGTTTTGCCCCTCAACAGCGGGAAATCGCAATTTGACCCCTGTTGACTTTTAGGAAGTCGTACTCCCTAAATTTATACTCATATGCTCAACACATTGAGCTCAGTTTCCGTGCGGGAATCACGAATCCAGTACTTGTGTGACCCTCAATGGTTCAGGGATACAGCTAGCTGTGGGATCATGGTAAAACGCCTAGCAACATCACCCCATGATCCCCTAGGTATCATTGATAGTGCCTGCAAGAACCATTTGGTCGTGGTTAGCGTACAGTACGGTCCTTTCAATCCATATATCCCGATCAGATCAACGACCATTGGTAAATCGATAGTCGCTAGAGATCCGATAGCTATGCATACATCTTGGAGATCGAATAGTGACATCGCGAGTGTAACTAGGTAAACCCATTTACCTAAAACACTTCTAGTACTTTGGCCAGAGATTTATACACTATTATCCCCTCAGATCCACACATGTAAGCGAGCGGTGAATCCTCGACAACGAAGCATCGACTCCTACATGCATCGGGGTCTCACCCAACCCCGCCGCCTAATGACCCCAAGTGAGTCGGCAAACGGGTCAAAGTGAGACGCCTATCATCTAGAGTCTCAATGACGTTTCGAGTCGTGAGAACTAATTAGTACAACCAAGACCTCGAATTTATCCACTCGACAAATGGTAACCACTTGGAAAGTTCGAACGAGGGTAGTTCGATAGATCACCAGGTCACTATCTATCTGCATGCTCAGAACATCACAATGTTTCCTACCAATGAAACATGTTACTTCGCATCGCAGATACTAGTCTCGAGCTCGGGCGGCCTTATCCTCATTTTGAAGGCCCAATCGACTAGTAACTAATTCAGAATACACAGTGACTATTAGATGTGTTTCATGATAGCCGTCATACCCACTATCATATCTAACATACACTATGGTGCATTCTAGGTCTTTATCCAACACAATTGTTAACATTATATAAACATAATGAAGATAAAGAATGCCATAAACAAATGCGAATATCATATATAAAGACTGTCATATACAAGAGTCTATAAACCCACACGTCACAAGTTGGCTACTTGGGCATCTACTCTAACAATCTCCCACTTGCCCTAAAGCCAACTACTCATCAGACGCAGTCCCATTGTTTCGCGATGTTTTTCAAACAACGGTCCTGGCAAGGGCTTCGTAAGTGGATCAGCAATGTTGTCCGCAGAGGCGACTCTCTCAACTGCTATGTCACCTCTAGCCACAATATCCCGTATTATGTGGTATTTCCTCAGTATATGTTTGGATCTTTGGTGAGACCTAGGCTCCTTTGCTTGCGCAACGGCACCCGTGTTGTCGCAGTACACCGGGACTGGACCAACTCAATCAGGAATGACGCCCAACTCTTGGACGAAATTCCTTATCCAAACCGCCTCCTTAGCAGCAGCTGATGCTGTGATGTACTCAGTATCAGTGGTTGAATCCGCAATGGTGTCTTTCTTGGAACTCTTCCAAGAGACAGCACCACCATTGAGCATAAATACAAATCCAGAGGTTGACTTCGAATCATCCACGTCACACTAGAAGCTAGATTCAGTGTAGACTTCCAGTTTCAGTTCACCACCCCCATAGACCATGAACATATTCTTAGTCCTTCGCAAGTACTTAAGAATATCCTTCACAGTTTTCCAATGCAATTGGCCGGGGTTGGCCTGGTAGCGGCTCGTGACACTCAGAGCATATGCGACATCCGGTCTAGTCGAGATCATGCCATACATAATGCTACCTATTGCCGAGGCATATGGCACACGTGTCATACTCTCTATCTCCTCATCAGTCTTCGGACACATAGACTTAGATAGAGTGACCCCGTGGCACATAGGTAGGTGTCCTCTCTTGGACTCTTCCATAGAGAACCTCTTAAGTATGGTATCGATGTAGGTAG
>KV015124.1:0-12750 GCA_001598015.1 Dorcoceras hygrometricum
CGGGTAGAGGAATGATAATAGTAAACTCGTTCCCTATCCCGTTATCATTCCTACCAATAGATACCACGTATCCTTTGTTCTCACTTCTTTGCTAAGACTAGGAGTTTTACTTTGAAGATTAACAATAATGTAGATTCCTCGTCTGCATGAATTTTACTATTTTATTCACTCCTAAATGCATATAATAAATGATAATAATGATAATTATATCCGATGTAAATGGCCATATACTTCATTTACTTTGTTTTAAAATTATTTATGCAAAAGTTTAAACACGACTAAAACAATATTATCCGCATTTCCCATAATTACACATCGTTTTTGGAAAACCATAATGACACCTTTTTCTGGGGTAATGTACCCTTATTCCAGTCCAAATAAGTATCGGCATACTTTATGGACTGGATTGGGTTTATAATGTACTTTATACTAGTTTAGGATACAACCCTACAGGGATACCTATAAGTATCGGCATATATATATAATTTAATTTCAATTAATGGAGAGAAAACCCATAAAATACATGACGGGTACATGTGAAGCTCCGTTTGGAGACGCTCTTTAAAAACGATTTTAATATTTTTTAGAGTTAAAAAAAGTAAAAATATGTGTTTGGATAAGATTTCAAAAATATTTTTGAAAAAAAGTAAAAATATGTGTTTGGATAAGATTTCAAAAATATTTTTGAAAACTATCTTGAAGGAGAATTTTTTAAAAAAAAGTGAAAGATATTTTATAATATTTTTATAATATAAAATATAGATAAATTTTATATCAATTAAATTTTTTTATCATATTAATTATTTGAATGTTATTTTAATATTTCTTTTTTAATTATAAATTATTTTTTAAAATAATTATTTAAATATTTTTTAATTTAAAAATATTTTTAAAATCAAAACACATACTTAATTTTAAAATTTTTTTTAAAATATTATATAAAAATTTGTTTAAAATTAAAAATATTTTTAAAAATATATCTAAACGGATCCTAATTTAAATCATCCGTATAAGTCAACAATATAAAGAAAACGAAAACGATTTATAGTAATTAGTCAACTCATATTCCAGCAGATTCTCCGATTAGACGGCTAGAATTGACGCCACTTTAATTACCGTGGGGATCTCCGTATCGTAATATCTCTCACTATTATTGCCACCATTGTTGTTACGTGACTTATTGATTGTGATACCGAAAGAAAACTGCCGTTCCATCTGATTCTACACGCAACCTACTGCATTTTCTATTTTTTTTATTTTAGTCTATGTAATTAACGATACCGAAAGAAAACTGCCGTTCCATCTGATTCTACACGCAACCTACTGCATTTTCTTATTTTTTTTATTTTTAGTCTATGTAATTAACATTTAATTATTTAGTAATTATAATATATAGTATACGTAATAATTATATATATCTATATATATATATATATATACAGCAACAATTATTAACAAATTCTAAATTTTTTCTAACATTGATTTGTTTTTATTTATTTTCCAAACTACTAATTTTAGTTTTTAGTTTCATAAGTTGTATGGGTAATCCATGATAAATACAAATATAGTCTCATATGTCAAAATTCTAAAATTTAAAATAGGTTGATAAGAAAGCTTTAACGGAAAGAATATATTGGGAAGAACAAACTGAATTAGTGAATTTAAAATGCTAAGTTGTTTTAGCTAAGTCCACAAAATCTTTTATCGTATCGCACATTCCCCATAATAATTATTAGGGTTTATTTTAGAAAATCAAAGAGTCATCGCCACTAAATATTTATCAGCTGTTACACAATTAACAATGAGAATGCATATTCATCAAGTTACTGATTAATGGTTCATACTATAAATGAGTTCAATAGTCAATATACTAATGTTTTTAGTTTGACAATTAACCGTTCGTACGAATCGGATTAATTTGAAGAAACGTTCTATCAAATATTTGTGAGAAGATCTCGTATAAGTATTTGTAAATTATGCAATTATTTCTTTTGATAACTTAATTTTTATTGCTTTTGGGACAAGTTATTCAATAGTAATAATGAGGAGGAGGAATACCAAAAATAATGAAATCTTATTAAAACAATTTTAAAATTGTTCAAAAGAAGACTGAATTATTGTGATATAGTAGTATAGAACCATATTGTCCATGTGGTCGAAGGGTTGTAAGCCGACAATGACCGACACACACCCCTAACTACCTAAGCCGCAGTAGCACTGTTTCGTTAGCTACGGGCTACGGCCCTCTCAACTAGTACGGCCTTTTGCTTCGTGAAATTACATAGCTACCCTCTTGCTTTATTATTAATTTGTTTGGTCACTCATCTTTTTTAGAAGGATTCTCTAGTTGTATTCTGTGTATGTACAAGCAACATTTTGGATTGCGTTATGGCAAACAAAAGGAAATGATAGACCTTCCAATATCTTTGTACTAGATCTCATATGATGCTGAAACCATATGGTCAAGTTTTGATTACTTGTAATTCATTTAACATAAAAACCTAAGTTCATAATAAGATTTAATGTAATCCAGTTATAGTAATTTTTTTCTTATTTATAAAATTCATTTGTTTCCCGCTTATAAGAGTATTGCGTGCAACTATATTTGAATATTTATCAGTTAAATATTGAAAATTAAAATATAAATTACATATATATGTGTGAAATATAAAATATTAAAGAGTTTTTATTTTATTTACGCTAAAAAGAGTTTTTGATATAGTGATGGATGGAAAATATTATTATATTTTCTACAAATTTTTTTATCTGATTCCTACTGACGCCGTTTCTTGACTGGCAAACCTTTACCGTTAGTTATAGGAAAAACGACGGGTGCATTGTTAACGACGTTACCTCACATATGACATAATGCAGAGGGGGGCAGATGGATCACTCTCTGAGTCCACAGTGTATGAGGGGAGAAAAAATTCCTGCGCATTGCTTTATAGTTGTCTGGTTTTACTTTTTGATATCTCAATCCATCTCCTTCGCCGCTGCTCTTATCTGCAGACAAGATTTAAGGTAACGGCACCCCTACTCTTACTTCTGCGTGCCACAACGGTGGGAGGCGGAATGTGCATCTGGGTTTTCACTGTTTTCTGTCTCATGTTTTGGCTTTCGTCTATGTAGCATCTGCTGAATCCATGGGGAGTGTGACGTCCGAGGACGGGAGCGAGGACAGGTGTGGGAGCTACAGCCTGAGCGCTGACGTCAGCGAGGCGGGGAGCTCGAGTTACGATGCGGAGGGGGAGGAGGATGGGCCCACCTCGAGATCTGTTGTTTACTCTCCTTTCGCCGCTGGTGGGTCGGCTTCGGTCACGCCGACTTTTAGTTTTCCAGTGATTGGGGGTAAAGATGTGGTGGTTTGGGATGATAAGCCGATGAAACGTGGCTCTGATTTGTCCGGTTCGTGCTGGCTTTATCTCATTTGTTAATTTCCGGCGTTTTTCGTTTTCAGTGATATTGAAGCTGCGTTAGAATTTTAACCGTTGATAATGATAATTGTTGTTATTCTCTTTGTTTTAGTATAGACTTGTAGCTTTTGAAGTAGGAAATAATAATCGGTTTTCGCATTTCTTGAAAAAGGTAATGTTTTGTTCTTAAGAAGTTATCGAAGTGAATGTTGTTTGGAGTTCTTAAGAAGTTTTGCGACTGCATTCTAATATTACTCCACTGCGTTTGTTTTGTTCTTCATGGCTGGGGTTTCATCCGTTCAGTTGTAATCCGCTGATGAATAGCATTTACGTTTTTTGAGCGCGTTTTTGCATTATCTTCTGATTGTTTTTTGGCCTGGTAAAAAATGTCCTTTTTTATGATATTTCCATTTCCATTTTTCTAAATAAATTAGAAATCGACATGATGAAAGAAAGGTTTGCGAAGCTGCTCCTTGGGGAAGACATGTCTGGTGGGGGTAAAGGAGTTTGTACTGCGCTAGCCATTTCAAATGCCATTACCAATCTTTCTGGTTAGTACCAGAGTTCAAACGTATAATACGTAGACGTTACATACACGTAGCAGGTGCATGTTGACTAACTCTGTTCCTTTGTATTGCAACTTAATTGTGGTTTGGAATATTAGCAACTGTATTTGGAGAGCTATGGAGGTTGGAACCATTGGCGCCACAAAAGAAGGCCATGTGGCGCAGAGAAATGGAATGTCTCTTATCTGTGAGTGATTCAATTGTGGAACTTGTGCCTTCGGTGCAGCAGTTTCCTGGTGGGGGCACTTATGAGGTTATGGAGACGCGACCACGATCTGATTTGCATATGAATTTACCAGCGCTCAAGAAGCTTGATGCAATGTTAATAAGCAGTCTTGATGGATTCCGGGACACAGAGTTTGGGTATGTTGAGCGTGGGATAGTTGTGGATGATTATGATAAGTATGCCTCAGGAGGTGTTTTGAGTGGGAGGCCTTCTGTGAGGCAGGAAGAGAAGTGGTGGCTTCCATGCCCTAAAGTTCCTGTTAAGGGTTTGTCTGAGGCCTCCAGAAAGAGTTTGCAGCAGTGCAGGGATTGCACAAACCAGTTACTGAAGGCAGCCATGGCTATTAATAGCAATGTACTTGCTGAGATGGAAATACCAGCTGCCTATGTGGAGACCTTACCAAAGGTGATCCTTCAATCGATTACGTATTCTGGTTGAGCTTTATGTGTCATGCTTAATAATTTTCAGACTTCTGTTGGTTTCCTGAAGAAATATGATTAACTGCAAACATGGTCGTAAGCATTATATGGCTACAATGTCGTATTTTGGCAGTTTTCCTAGTTTTATCTTGATTCTAGAATACTGGAGGTGAATGAACTATGATAGACAGGTTGTGTTTCTTTTTGATTTCTGTCTATTCCAACCCAAATCTGCTTTGGGAAAAATATTGCTCTTCATTTTGTTCTGGCTAATTGATCTCTACTACTCAAGTATCCACATTCAGTTATTTTACTGATATGATGAATTTGTACATGCCAAATTTTGTATTGGGTTTAAGAAACTATTAGTTTTTCGAGGAAGATGCCTGTAATTGTTACTAGTGGGATCTTGTAATGTTCTTCCCCCATCAGATATAAAAACTCCTTTAATACATTGCTCATTTTTTTATAATTTATTGTCTTTATAGCAGGATCAGATATACAACTAGATTTATGATCTTAAAATAAATGGAAAAGATTGTCTATGATTGAAATCATTGCATCAGCTATATCTTCTCAACCCACATTAACAAATATTATGTTGTCAATTCTGTTGGAGGAGGTATTGCACTGTTGTTGTCATGTTATGATCATTTATTTTTCAGTTTTGATGTGTAAAATATCCCTGCAGAATGGAAGAGATTGCCTAGGTGATATCATCTATCGCTACATAACTGCTGAGCAGTTCTCACCGGAATGTCTTCTTGATTGCCTAGATTTATCATCAGAACATCTTACTCTTGATGTTGTAAATAGAACTGAGGCAGCTGTAAATGTGTGGAAGCTGAAAGACCGGAAGAAACACCCCAATTCTCAGACATCTAAAAGAAAGTTATGGGGTGGTAAGGTGAAGGGCCTTGTCACCGATGGTGAAAAGAATCACTTCCTGGCACAACGAGCAGAGTCTCTGTTACATAGCCTTAGACTTAGATTCCCCAGTCTTCCACAAACTGCGCTTGATATGAACAAAATCCAGTACAACAAGGTTTGCTATCCCATCATTCTTCTGTATTGTAGTAAATGTAGACTAGTGACAGAGAGAAATAATACATATTTAATCACCATTAACAGCATGGAAACTTGCCTTGAGAATAGATGAGCAAATAGATGATCTGATCTAGTCTATTTCTTGAAGAAGTGAATCACTTAGCTTATGTTATTATATTTGAATTTGATCCTTGTGGGTCTGATTCTTGGGCTTTCTCATGCAGGATGTTGGACATGCAATTCTTGAAAGCTACTCGAGGGTTATGGAAAGCCTAGCATTCAACATAATCGCTCGGGTTGATGATGTTCTGTTTGTAGATGATGCCACCAAGCGCTGTGCTGCCTCAGAGTCACTGTCAATTTTCAACAGGGGAGGAGGCTTTAATGGGCTGCCTATTCAAAAGAAGATGTCACCGAGTCCATTCTCAATCCAACACACACCATACACATCCCCATTCGCAACTCCAACATTTTGTTCGTCGCCTCCAGTGCCCAGTAGCCCTAGAAGGTCTGTCTCTCCACACAGTAAGAGTGGTCTCCCAGTATTTCCAAACCATAAATTTGACAAAGTGGTCCCTGCTGACTTGGATAAACTCTGGTCATATGCTGGAAATCTTAGTTCCCGAAGTGTTCATGGGGATGCTCCAGAGCGAAACTGATTTTGGTTTTATGTATAGCCAAAAACACAAGAGTTGGAAGTGAGGAAAAGTAGACAGAGTTGCCCTGTGTATATGGTGGCCTGGCACGAGTATTTGTGTTTAAATTTTTGGCCATGGTTTTTAGCTGTTATATGATTAGGTGTTTTTTCACTTGCGTCGGTATTGTTAATTGCATCTAGTGAAGAGTAATACTTGGAGTTATGATGTTATAATCGCTAAGTGAAGGTTGTAAACATCGTTTTTTCAATTTTAGACGCCATACATTTACAGATTATCATGTAAGTTTTCGTCGGAGGCAAGTTGCCAGATATGTGAATATTTGTTACCATTAGTTCTCTGTTTGAAGCTGAAGTCCTCGTTATATGCAAAGCTCTTAAAAACAACCTATAGTAATTGTGATAATTTTATTAATACATCTACAGATCGAAGGAATATAGTTTAAGTTTAATGAACATGGTTACTGGTTAGGGGAACATTATTATCCATGTGTGACAAAAGTACTTTAATTTATTAGTCTGAAAACGTAACAATTTATCTCGTTCTGCATTTGCAAATTTTCTTCTGAATGATTGGCCTTTTTGCCAGATTTCTTGGACCTTCTCTATGATTCCGATGAAAAGATTGAATTCGACTTGTTCGATCGACAATGTTTCAGAGGGACATTGTGTTATTTATGTGGATACCGGATACGAATACATTATACATGTCCACTGAAAATGCAATTTCCCTTTTTGCGAATAAAAAATCATGATAAAAGAATGAAAAGTTGAGCAAAGGAAAATTAATATTCGATTCCGCTGTGGCATCTATCCCAAGACCATATTAATTTGATCATTCATTGATATTTATATTTTGGAGAAAGTGAAGTCCTTTATATAGAAGTGAAAACATATGAAGTACTGATCCAACTCTCAATAAATCGAGCATGATTCTACTTATTCATCCTAAATTTATAATAAACACCACTTTCCTTCTCAAAATATGACAACTTGAACCCAATAAACATACACGTATAAACTAGTTTTGTAGCGCCCAAAATCAATAGAACCATATTTGTTAGCCTTTTCTTTTTTAAGGGCTGTTTTGATATTATTGAGCTGATTTCGCCTAAGCTGATTTCTTTCTTTCTAGCTTAGAAGCACGGTCCAGAAGATTTCCGGAAGAATGAGCCCCAAGCGTAATCCCGAGCTGACAGTGAGTTATAGAAAGAACTTTGACTTATTGTTGAGTTCAAGTTTTCAAAATATTGTAGTAGATTTTGAATTTGAAAGTAGTAGTAGGGGTTTTTGATAAAATATATGGGTTGGTAGATGACCCATACCTCTTTTGGTTTGGTAAATGACCCATATCTCTTTTGGTACGATAAAACTACTACAAACCATACTTCATAGAAAAAGATACCTTGGAAATATAGAACTCACTTTCACTTGGAAGCTTGAAAGTCCGTGCTTGTGGTAACATTCAGCCGTGATATTCTGTTCATCCTTGATTCTCAGTTAAGACAAGTAAATCTGATTCTTTGCTGCATCTTGAAAACATATATTATTTTCTTTTTGTTTTCCTTTTGATTGCTTGCCTGATTCATGTGTTAGTTTCAGTTAATATTTATGGTCAGTTTACAGATTAGAAGTATGAATGCTATGGGTTCACATCACATTGTTTAAGTTTTGAAAAACTCACCAATATGTTTTTCAGTAAGAATGAAGTTGTATTCAAAAATACTGAGTTGTACAAATTCGAGTTTAAGTATGAATTATGAAAATTTCTTCGTCGCGGTGACTGTAGAGTTCTGGATATGGTTCCGAACTGATAGGCAGTGCTGGTCTGATCGGGATTGTGTTCCGATCGGATAGCTGAGCTGGTCTATTTGGAAATTGTCCGTGCTGCTACAGTAACATTCATGCTCTTCTAAGCTGATCTGGTCTAATTTTCTGGCTTGATTTGAGTTGTTCGTTTCTAAGTTGATTTGGCTTCTAAATGCTGAATCTACTATTCCAAAACTAAAATTACTATTCCAAAGCTTAGTTTACATTTCCAAAGCTGAGTTGACTTTCCAAAACTGAATTGAAACTGTTGACCTTCCCTACCTGAATGGACTACCTAGTTGCGATCTGATTCAGCTTGCGTACGTGCTGAACTACCTTTTTGTTTAGCTCTTCACTTTCAACGAACAGATTTCACGGAATAATTCCAGTAGCAGTTTTTGATAATACATTATTCCGTATTGGAGACCATTGTTAAATCCTTGACACTCTGTTCTTCGAACATTCACTCGAGCTGGTTTCAGTTACCATCAGCTCGCAGCCCAGCTGTACACTCAGTGAGGTTTTAAGGGTTACATGAGTTTTAAAGAACTGAACCACACAAGTTTAAGTGATCTGACTCAGATCAGAAGCTTTGTTTCAAAAAAAAGTTTTATGAAATATGGCAAGGTTACGAAGGAGGAATGACAAAATATGACGCCCAGAAATCCTGATTACGTGAGAATGAGTGCACGACTGAGCGAAAAATTGTTTTTAGAAAATTATGTGTCATTTTATGTGATTAAGTGTTATTTTATATTTTAAGATGTTCATTTCATTTTATTAGTTTGATTGAGTTCCGGACGTGTGGAAGAGACGGTGGACGACAGAGGTGAAAGTTTATTTGAAATTTTTAAGTCCTCATATTTTTAAGAGCTGAAATTCATATTTTAAGCAGTTTTACGAAATAGGATTTTTATATATAATTGTTGAGGGAACCCATTTTCCGCCTATACGGGCTATTTAATGAGCTTTACTATGTTTTAAAAATTATGAGATTTTATATTTTATTAAAATTTAAGAGTTCAAAGTTTAAATTAGAGTTTTTAATTAGCATTTTCAATTAGTGAGGGTTAAAGAGGGAAAATTGTAATGCCCGAGATTATTATGTAGCGATTAAGTAAATTCGCAATTTTCGGACGTTAGATTTTGATGAAGTCTGGTTGAGGATTCTCGGATTTCTTCTGGAAATGTTATGTTTCGAATTGAAATTCTTCCAAGTAAAATCTGGTTGAGATTCGGAGTTGAATTGATGAATTTCAAGGAGGAATATGATTTCTTAGCATTTGGGAGTGAAACGCTGCCGTTTAGATGAAGTCTGGTGTGTTGCGTGAATTACCGCAAGCATATGATGAAACGGTATCGTTTTGATAGCAAAGAGATCCAGTCGACGCGCGTAATTCGATTTCCAGACGTCAACGCCAGTCAACTCTCCTGTAGCTTGCAGCTGGTTTTGCGAAAGAGTTAGCGACCGGATTTGATGACGTCAGCTATGCGACGTCGTTTTGAATTAGTTGGAACGCAGCGTTTTGATGCAACGTCTGGTACCAGCTTTTGTATTTTGAATCAGTCGCAGGAAGCGACCAGCTTTTGGTTAGTGATGCATCCAGTCGTCTGGTTGTCCAGCTTTTGGGATTGAGAACCAGTCGTTGGTTGTGAAGCAGCGACCAGTCGAGGGATTTGAAACCAGTCGATGGTTTGTTGTATCTGCTGGTTTAACCAGTCGTGGGAACAACGTGACGTCGTTTTGACTTATGAAACAGGAACCGCAATACGACACCGTTTGAATTAGTTAGCGGGACCAGTTGTTGAGTTATTGACGTGTGACCAGCCGATTGGGTTCCTTCAGGAGAAATCTGATATCAGTCGTTGGCATATTGCGACGTCGTTTGGATTAATTGATGCGGCATCGTTTTGATATTAAGAAATGTTGCGACTGGATATCATTGCAACAGATAAATAGAAGCTGAGGAATCTGGTTAACGATATATATGACAGTTAGAATCTGGTTTCAAGCGGTTGATGTATATCCTATTTTGGTATGTGAACACTCAGCATGACACGTGGAATTCGAATTGAACACATCGGAAATACTGTGGAAAAAGCAGGGATCTTTTCCTATAAATAAGATTGAATTCGAAATCCTTGTAACTGTTGTTATAGACATCGGAATATGATTCTGTGAGTTACTGGGAACAATTGCAATAAAGCTGAAGCGATATTGGAAGAATTCGAACAGAGATTAACAAAGGTATAATTTAACAGTGAGAGTCAGGGATTAGATTACTCGAGAATGAGTTTTCTTGAGTTGTCCCGACAAAATCACATACTCTTTGATTACTGTTCTTGATTTAGAACTGGAGTTTTATGTGTCGATCCATCACAGGTAGTGGATCTTTTATGTTTGCATGACATTGCATAACTTGAAGAGAATATGAATTGATTCTAATGCCGAGGACTGAGATGACCTGATTTTCGAATCCTGAGTTGGGTTCGATAGATGGATATCCATGTCAAGATCGTATACGAATCTTGATGGCATTGATGTGAAATAGAATCAGTTCCGAGACGAAGAATTGAGATAGATTCATTGCATTTTAGCATTGATATATGTTGTTATGCATTTATTTATTCTATTGCATATACATGTTGTTTATACTGAGATTGTTTCTCACCGGAGTTTATCCGGCTGTTGTCTTGTTTTGTATGTGTGCATGACAACACATAGAAGAGAGCCGAATTGATTGGGCAAGGGTAGTGAGAGCTAGCTACCTATAAGCTGGGCGACGAATGCAAGGACTAGTACCTGCTTTTAGATTCGTTTGGACAAGTGTTGCTAGTCTCTGTTGTATCTAGTTTTTGAAATACAATAGGTCAGGAGTTACGGCCAAGAACTTTTAGCATGTAAATTATTGTACAAACGTAAGTCTGTTTATAAATTAGCAGCTTTTACAGTATACTTCGAATTTATTAGCTTTCCGTTGCATTCTTGGAAAAAAAAACTACACATACAATTAGATTAACGCATCCATTAGTAATTAATCGCCCATAAGATGAGATTAGACTAATTGTGAGCAGAGAGCCTCACAACAGGTGGTATCAGGGCCCACTAAATCATTAAGTTATTGAACTAGATGAGTGGGGTAGATCGAGTCTTCCCAATTGATTTATTGCGTGCTTGTATGGTATATGTCTTACTGTTTTGAATTTTATTGCATCCATTAGTAATTAATCGCCCATAAGATGAGATTAGAAGAATAATTGTGAGCAGAGAGCCTCACAACAGGTGGTATCAGGGCCCACTAAATCATTAAGTTATTGAACTAGATGAGTGGGGTAGATCGAGTCTTCCCAATTGATTTATTGCGTGCTTGTATGGTATATGTCTTACTGTTTTGAATTTATATCACTTGATTACTGTGAATAAATGGTAAGAGTATGCCGAAGAGTTATGAGAATTACATGCTCTTTGAAGTGATTAGTAGCATGTATTGAATGAAGTATGAATCAGAACTCGATCTCTTGAGAAGTAGAACATTGATGTGTGCTAATCAGAGGAGGGACTGAGATTTGGTATTGGTATGATGAAGAATTGTGAACAAATCTCTCTGATTTTTATATATGTCTCCTCGAAGAACAACTACCCAACAGACCGAAACAGTTCCGTGAACAGAGCAGGGTAGTACATCGACTGATACGTTGAATGCAGCTGCAACCCCGATGGAAATATTGTTGAAACGATTTCAGTCCTTTAAACCACCAACCTTGACAGGGACAGAAAATGCCATAGACTGTGAGAACTGGTTGGAAGATATAGAACAGTTATTTGAAGCACTAGATTATACCGATGATCGTCGGGTGAAATTGATAGTACACCAGTTGCATGGTCTTGGTAAAAGTTGGTGGATAGCAACAAAGAAGGCACTTGAAAATCAAGGTACTGTGATTACTTGGGCAGTATTTAGAACAGCCTTCTATCAACGATTCTTTCCAGTCTCTTATCGAAAAGATAAATGAGCAGAGTTTGCAAACTTGAGACATGGACAGTTGAATATTGAAGAATATGTTGCAAAATTTACAAACTTGCTCAAATTCGCTCCACATGTTGCTATCAGTGATGAAGTGCAAGCAGATCAGTTCATCAAAGGCTTGAATCCCGACGTATTCACCTTGGTGAATACTGGGCGACCAAATACTTTTGCCGATGCATTGAATCGCGCAAAAGGAGCGGAAGCGGGATTGCTAAGGCAACGAAGAGCACAATTTGTGCCATCAGCAGCCAAATTAGCATAGGAGAATCCACAGATTCCACCGCCCCCTCGATTTGATGCTGGAAGCAGCGGTAGTGGAAAGAAAAATTTCTTTAAAGGGAAAGGAAAACAATTTAAGCGTTCAGGTACCAGTAGCTCCTCCAGTTCAAGTGAATCCAAACAACTGAGAGCTGGACAGAAATCGGGTGATTACTGTACCAAATGTGGAGGCAGACACAATACCGAACAGTGTAGAGGAGTGTTTGGCCTTTGTCGTATTTGTAATCAACCTGGACACTTTGCCAGAATCTGTCCTCAGCGTGATTCTGGAAGTTCACAGAATACTGGGGCATCGAGATCCATGCCAC
>KV015133.1:6370-17161 GCA_001598015.1 Dorcoceras hygrometricum
GCCACCTAATGACCCCAAGTGAGTCGGTAAACGGGTCAAAGTGAGGCGCCTATCCTGTAGAGTCTCAATGACGTTTCGAGTAGTGAGGGCTAATCTGTACAACCAAGACCTCGGACTTATCCACTCGACAAATGGTAACCACTTGGAAAGTCCGAACGAGGGTAGTTCGATAGATCACCAGGTCACTATCCATCTGCATGCTCAGAACATCACAATGTTCCCTACCAATGAAACATGGTACTTCGCATCGCAGATGTTAGTCTCAAGCTCGGGCGGCCTTATCCTCATTTTGACGGCCTAATCGACTAGGAACGAATTCAGAATGCACAGTGACTATTAGATGTGTTTCATGATAGCCATCATATCCACTATCACATCTACCATACACTATGGTGGATTCTAGGTCTTTATCCAACGCAATTGTTAACATTATATAACATAATGAAAATAAAGAATGCCATAAATAAATGCGTATTTCATGAATAAAGATTGTCATATACAAGAGTCTATAAAACCCACACGCTACAAGTTGGCTAGTTGGGCATCTACTCTAACAGTTTACTCATAACTCTAATTGCTTTGGTATAAGTGACATGAAAATATGCAATCGTAAGTGAAATTATTGACATTTGCTGCGAATTTTGTTGTATGAGGTATTAAATAAGTCCATATTATCTTGAGGCATGTGAATTTGCTAACCAAAATAGAGAAATCGATATTTATCCTTTATGTATCTTTAATGTGATCTGTTAGCAATTAAAGCGGAAGAGTGGAACATCGAACCTTGAAGCTGACTATGCTGAGAATAACATGGCGTCCGGCAGTGTTGAGGTCGTCAAAGTACCATTTCAGGCACGGGAAAGAGTGGAAAAAAATCCCAAGGTTTCAAGGATGATGAAGACCAATAAATCCAGTTCACCTATGAAGAATATTGGTAATATTTACAAACATGAAATTTCATGCTCAAGTTCAAATTAGTAAATGATAAATTCTGTCAATCTCTCGCTTCTTGGAGCTAGAACTAAAGATAATGAATCGTGATATATTTACTCTGCAGGTTCTTCCTTGTGCAATAATCTCAGTCAAGTTGGTCCCTGTCGATATGATAGCTCTCTAGGTAATTAAACTGTCTTTATTAAAACCAGAATTTCCTCTTTAGTTCAAATTTGTTTGAAGATACACTCATATGCATTCATATATAATTTCTCAACCCAGGTCTCTTGACTAAGAAGTTCATTAATCTGATTAAACACGCTGAAGATGGTATTCTTGATTTGAACAAAGCCGCAGGCACATTAGAGGTGATTATTTAATCCAACTGAAGCTTCACTCTCGACCTAGTTTAGGTAGCTGAAATTTTGTGTTGCACCAGGTGCAGAAAAGGCGCATATATGATATAACTAATGTTCTTGAAGGCATTGGACTTATAGAAAAGAAACTCAAGAACAGAATCCAGTGGAAGTATGAAGCTTGCTCATTACGTTTCTAAATTTTCTTAAGGTTTTCCGTATAATGTTTCAGTTTTCATCAAAAGTTAATAAGAAAATAAAGTTACTGATGGCTAGAGATGTCAATTAGGGGTGTATATGTCTCAAGACCGGGAGAAACTGATGTGAGTCTTTCTAGTTTGCAGGTATGTATGTAAATAATAATTCCGTTTTTGGTTTACGAATTAACTTTCTATTACATCTCTCAGATTGTTCTCTTGGTACAGCTTATTGTGAGATTTATTTTTAAACTTGGAAGTAAGATTCTTTGTTACTTTACAGGAAGACATAGAAAATCTGAGGGTAGAAGAGCACAGGTCGGACGATCGGATAAGGTCATCATATGGATCTTCAATACCATTACCTTTTTCTGGTCACTTGTGAGCACTAGCCATTTGACACATTTTCTTTATTCCAGGAAAATGCAGGAAAAATTGACGAGCCTCAGTGAAGATGTAAACAGTCAGAAGTATAAGTACTTGCCGATCTCTATTACATGAAAACTTTAATTTTGTTCATGTCCCTTAATGTTTGTGTATGACTTGCTGAATTTTAGGTGGCTTTTTGTTACTGACGAAGATATAAAGAACTTGCCTTGCTTCCAGGTCTGCAATGTAGTACCTATTTAAATAATTTTATCCTGGAGAAATTGAGACTGAAATGTGTTTATGTTCTTTGCACCAGAATGAGACGTTGATAGCAATTAAAGCTCCTCATGGCACTACTTTAGAAGTTCCAGATCCGGACGAGGTAATATTTTTTCCTTCTGGGTGAATGATAAGTGACTGATCTCTACCTGAGCTGACGATCCTTTTGAAGCGATTTCGAGGCAAATTCATGTTACTTCCGTTCTAACAGGCTGTTGATTATCCACAGAGGAGATATAGAATGGTTCTTCGAAGTACCATGGGGCCAATAGATGTTTACCTTGTCAGGTTTGCTACTTCTACTGACCTCCTTTAGTTGTTTTTTTTTCCTTTCCTGGACTGGTTAAGCCTGCTACTCAGAAGGATGAATCTTGGCCACATGTTGTGTATACTGTGGTGTAATGATCTACTCTGGGTCATCTTTGAATTTGTTTCTCCTCATTTGATTTAGTCAATTTGAAGAAAAGATTGAGGACAGACGTGCGGATGAACAACCAAGCATTCCTGAAAAGTCGGCTGCTAAAGAAAATTCACTACCCACCGAGGAGAGCAGAGGAAATGAACTTGGCGTGGCCGGGATCGAACCCGAAAGAATGTTCCCTGGTACAGGTTCAGCTCAGGATTTTGTTAGTGGCATCATGAAGATAGTACCTGAAGTTAGTGTAAGTCTCCAATTGTACGTGATTCGAGAAACTTATTTTGATGAACTGCAAGGGTGTAGTGCAGAGCTGGCTGGGATTGTCTCCCTACTCGTATCATATAGAGTACAGACTAATAAAGATTAATGTGTTATATGCATAATCTCACCACCCAAATTCGAATTGTAGTTTCTATTCAATATTCTAGGCAGGTTACTGCGAGGGGCCAAAATGATTTGAATTCTAATAACAACGCCATTTTTATATTGCAGAATGACGATGATTACTGGCTACTGTCTGATACAGATATAAGTATCACCGACATGTGGAAAACAGAATGTATGCCAACTCAAATTCGGCACTTTCATTATTCTTGTTTTATAACCTAACTTTCTCAGAATGTTTTGGTGCATACCATTTCTTTGTACAACAGCTGAGATTGACTGGAATAGCTTGATCCAATATTAGAAGAGTAATTCGAGTTCTTCATGAGCCGAATCTACTGCCTAGTACATCAACAACATATTATTGGGGTCAACTCTTCTGGGATTGTTACCAATCCTGAAAGCATACAGACGTTCGTTCCTGTTTTGCTGTGAGCCGCATACTGTAAAGATCTGGGGTTGTTTTGGCATGTTGATAAAGGAGATAAACTGTTGGATACAGTATTTTCTGAAGTATACTCGTGATCGAATAAATTATGTAAGCTATAAGTAATATCCTCTGTATAAGATTTTGTTAGATTGTATCTCATTTAGAGACTTAACGCAGGCTCTTTGGATTTTTTCATTATATTCCCCAGAAATGACTGAAATAATCTCACTGATATTTTTATGAGGTTTCAACTTATTTTGTCAAGTTTTAAGTGTATTTTCATTTATATCAATTATGATAACCAACGAATGAGATATTACACTTTTAACAACGAGTTGTCGTTCCTATTGAGCCTCACTGCCACCTCAGGTTCGCTTATTTTGGACTGCTTCACATGATATAATCCCAATCAATGGAGCGTTCTCCGTTGGTGGAAAAAGCTGGGGGAGACTTGAGGGGACACTCGGAGAAACAATGGAAGCTGTGGGGCAGGACTGTCCTGAACTGCATGTGTTATGGAGCATTTGGATTGCTAATGTGGGTGGACTGCTTCACGATAAACAGGGAAGACATTTGATGGCTTTTGGCAAATAGATAAATGACATTCTTATACATGAATTGGAGATTCAGACTTTATCAAATGCATAGGTTGGTTAATTGCGTAGCTCACTATGTTGGTCTCAGTTGTGATATATTGAGATAGAAATATAAAATTGAAAAATAAAAATGGACACCGAAATTTTTATGTGTAAAACTCTTAAAAATTATTAGGATAAAAACCACGAGAAAGATGAAAAATTGTCCTATAATATTTGTGCGATATGTTTATCATGTATTAAGATACCGTGTCTATTTGGAAACATAATGAAATAGTGTAATTCCCAAAATAGTATAGTGGACTTGTTTATATTGCTCGTGGTTTTACCCTGAAAATTTTTAGGGTTTTCCACGTAAAAAATTTGATGTACACTTTTATTCTCCAATTTATATTTTTATCTCAAAGTACCGCACATGGACCAACAAGTGATAATAGAGCCTGGTGTAAAATTCATAAAATTATAAGTATGTTATGTCATTAAAGCTTTGACCGATCTTCTATATCAGGAACGATTTTTTGATTTTTTATTAAGACGGGATAATTATTGTTGGCATAATGACGCTAAAGTACGAGATATAAAATTCAATGACAACAATTTTATGCTGTGAAAATTGAAGATACAAGCAGTTTTAACAAAAGAATGTTGTTTGGCTGCTTTTGAAGATAGACCGAGAGAAATTCACGGATGAAGAAAAGCGTAATGAGATAAATGGTATTGTTATTTCCAATATACACTTGGTTGTAGCAGATGAAGTTTTGTCAAGTATCGCTGAAATAAAATTGACAAAAGTTGTTTGGGATACTTTGACAAAATTGTACGAGGTCAAGTAACTACACAATACGATTTCCAAAAGAGAAAACTGTGTACTATTAGGATGGTAGAATCCCATAGATAACTAAATACTCTATTTGTCCAGCTCACCTCTACAGAGTATCTAATAGAGGAAATGAACGTTCGTAGCTTCCACCTCAGAGCCGACTATATTCATATGATCAACTTATTATCAACAATATCCTCACGACATTTTAAAATTCGATGATGTTTTATGGGCAGTTTTTAGTGCAGAAAGTCGATGCAAGAATAAGGAAGATAGGTTGACAACTCAAAGCAAGCAGATGTTTTACCGATGAGAAGAAGGCGATCAATGGAACGTGACTTTAGTGGGAGTCATATGAATGGTAGATCAAAATCAAGAACCAAGAAGAAAAATATTTACTAACAAATGTGGCGGTAAAGGCACATCGAGAAAGAGTGTACGAGGAGTATCAGGATGATTATCAAGAAAATATGACAAGTATTTCAGGCGTGTTGAAATATTAAACAACTGTGGAAGGCAGAAAAAGTTTTGCGACGCATGAATTATGGATTTTGGAGCGAGGTGGCACATGACGTCTCGGAGAGAATGGTTCGAGCAATATGAACCAGTCTCATAAGGGTCTGTATTCATGAAAATAATCATGCCTTGGAAATCATTGGTGTTGGTACCATAAAAAAAATGTTTGATGGCACTATTCGCAGCATACATGAGGTACGGCATGTGAAGGGTCTGAAAAAGAACCTGTTGTCCTTGGGGCCATTGGATGATGTCGGATGTAAGACCATATCGATAATAGGATCATGAAAACTGTAAAAGACATGCTTGTACTGATGAAAGCGGAAAAGATTGCTGCAAATTTGTATGTTCTTTTAGAAGAAACACACAAGGAGACAGAACTAACTGTTGCATCAAGTGGTTCATGAGAACAATTATCGATGTTATGACAAGAAAGTTCGGACAGATGTTATAATGGAGATTGAAGTTTCTCTCTGAACGGAAGCTGTTGTCGGGTCTTACAAAAGTGACCTTACCCTTTTGTGAGCATTGCGTGACTAGTAAGCAACATTGATTGATGTTTGACACTTCCAATGCCAAATCTTGGAGCTGATTCATTCACGTGTTTGGTAAAATTAGAGGAACAAGAATAATTTGAGTCAGAAGTTTCCAAAATTAGGCAGAAACTAGAGATAGAAGACCACCGGTTGTCTTTCATATTATATCACTTAAAGCAATATTGCATATTGTATATCAATGGAGGATGATGAGCCATCAAGTTTACAAAAGGTTTATTTGAAGCTCGGATGTGTCCTTGTGGATGACGATAATGTATGAAGAATTGAAGGCTTTAGCTATGACAAAACTTGGGAAATTGTTACCTACCACGAGTGAGGAAAGCCATCGGTATATATGGGTCTATAAGATCAAGCGTGATGGTAATAACTAAGTGGAGCAGTATACAGATTAGTGCTGAAAGGATATGCTAAAAAAGAAGGCATTGAATTTAATGAGAAATTTTCTCCCGTGGTTTGGCTTAATACAGTCAGCATAGTGTTAACATTGTGTGAGGTGTTTGACCTACATCTAGAAAAGTTAGATGAGAAAACGATTTTTCTTCATTGAGAGCTTGAAGTAGAAATCTATATATTCCAGCCAGAATTTACAAAGAGAACTTGGTTTGCAGATCGAAGAAATCTTTGTACGGCCTCACACAGATGACAATGTATTGGTATAAGAGATTTGATACATCATGAGTTTTGGATACAACAGACTTAGTGCAGATCCAAGTACATATTTAAGATGTCTGGTGGAAATAATAATATTATTTTGCTGTTGTATGTGAACGACATATTGGTAGCAGATCCAACAAATATTGGGTCCAAGAATTGAAGGCACCGTTAACTAGGAAATTCGATACGAAGGATTTGGGACCAATGATATCTTTGGTTTCTTCCTCCGTTCATGTACACAGAAAGATCTTGGATATGATGGTGTTTGTGCTTCAGAAATTGGCATGCTTATACCGGCGATTTCGGACGTTATTCATGTGCATAGATCGGCTATTTATGTAGCTAACTACGTTTTATCTTTTTTGTTCTTTCTCATGTTCATCTTTTGTTTAAATGAACGACGAGTTCTCTTGTGGATTTCCTCAATAAAGGTACAAGTTTATGTATATTGGGTATTTTAATATTATTTGATATGTTTCCATGTGTTTATGTTATTGCGCAAATTGCTGGGTGTGCCAGGTACCTTAGCACCAATTTGTGTAATATCGTAAAAGATCCGAATACTACTAAATCAAGCTAGTGAGAACTAAATTTGATTGTTAGTTATAATCTCCTAAACTAATATAACGCCTAGAAAAACAAAGAGACTGGAATAAACTTAATATTGCTTGTATTTTCAACAAGATGTAGGAATTTACAGACAAAACTATAAAAAAACAAACGATGCTGAGAACTGAATATTGAATACAGAAAACTATAGTAGAAATTAAGAAATTTAGAGTGATGCTCTTTGCAAAGATTTTGTGCAGATTTTTGCTGGAATGTCTTGAATGTCCTTTTTTGAGATTGATTGTTTTCTTTATATGTCATAGGGGAGTTTTTGCTCACTTGTTCGGCCATTACCTCACAATCTGCTTCCATCTTGCACACGTTTCTTTCAATCGGTTTTGGCGCTTTTTCTTTATTCAATTTGGGTCGGGTCTATTTGGTTACAGGTTGGGCAACTACAGGTTGGGATTTCTCATTGGGCTTATATTTTTTGGTACAAATAGATGCCTCCTGCAAGCAATTGGCCCATTGGGCCAATTTCTTGTATCTCGATCAATTCTCCATCATACGCACATGATGAGGCCCAAAGTAATTGGGCCAATTGCTTGTATCTCGATCAATTCTCCATCATACCCACATGATGAGGCCCAAAGTAGTCTTTACTGAGTTGGATCATGTTTTCTGAGGAGCGAATAAAGCCACAAAGTACTCTCGTGCCTTTTCGTAAAATCCCTTAACCACTTTCCTAAAATCCCTCGTTCACTTCCCGTCGAATCGCCCGCCAATCCCTTTGTAGTCTTCTGTGTCTCTCACTGGCGTTCGGTCCATCATGCTGCTATTCCTCCGCTGTACCAAGACTCCAGTACTGTCCGTCCGTCGTGCATCGCCCCTTTGCCCCTTCGATCTTCTCTTGTTGCTTTCCAGGGCGTTTCTCTTGGTTTTGCAGGCTTCTCCTCTGCCTTCCTCGATTCGGTGTTTCTTAGTTTTTAGGTACGGCTACAGTATTCTTGAGTTTTGTGCGTTGTCTATGATTATGCTGTTTCTGGACATCTATGGTACTTGTTATATTGCGTTCCTCGGATTTGTAAAAATGAATTCATACGGCTGGAATTGGGATTAGCTGTGCGGCGGGATCCCTGTAACAATGCATGAATATAGATACACTGTTTATGCGGTGGAATTACATTTACCTGGTCTATTGCCGTCCTGTAGGCTTGTGTGACGTATTTGAAATTTGAATATTTGTTTCACAGTATACCAGTATAGATCACACGTTTGGTATCTTTATTTGTAGCAATGTTGTAATGCCCAGATATTTTAGAGGCCACAAATTAGAAAGTTATGAGATTGAGGGATTACAATGCTATTCTATTTAACTCTTGATTTAATCGAGTTTCAGATTTCAGATGTTAGAATGCGATTGCAGCAGCTGTTTAGCCGATTATAGCAAGTCGATCGAATCCTTTTGTTTTAACTAAAATCGTTCATTTTCCATGTGCATCATTTTATTTTAAAACAGAGTACGCTTTTAGAATATTTTGGCATATTGATTTAATGCGTTTATTCTCTAGGCATTTACAAATCATATATATTTAGGATGTTAGCTGCTTCATGCATCATTATCTTCAAATCAATACTTTTAAGCGGTGCTCTCTCTCAAGAAACCAAACAAAAGACTTTTAAAGTTTTTCGAAGGAGACGATCGGAGTGTTGGTGGTTGGATGGATTTCTACTGCGGTTGTGTTCAAGAATTCAGGCAAGTAAACTCTGTTTCTTGGTCACTCAGTGAAAGCATATATTCAGTTCTGTTTGCATGTTTATATGAGATTTTAAAGAAAGGAATATGGCTTCGGCTGTTCTTCAAAAGTTCAGAAAAGTTCATGCTCTGTTTTTATGAAAGTTGTGTTTTACTGTATTTTGATCCAGAAATGTTTTAGAAAATGGTTTGATGATGTTCGTCCATAGTTTCCTAAGTTTTCCAAAGAAATTCCATCGAAGTAGCTTACAAGTAGCTTATTCGATCACTTTCAGAAATTTCTTCAGATATTTTGAATTCTTTAGACAAAGGAAAACCATCGTCATTCACCTGGTTAAGTCTGAAATCTGGTTCTTATACCACGACTGATATTTCTTTGTTGAAAATATTCTAAGTATAGATTTCAGCTGTCGCATTGTTTGCGTTCAGTAGTTGCGATCAGAAGTCGCACTATTTCATGTTCAGCTGTTGCATGTTTTATTGTTCATCAGCTGTTAGTTTGTTCATCAGCTGTTGGTTCTCAGCTGTTGCATTATTTTGTTGTCAGCTGTTGCATTTGTTTATGATTCAGCTGTTGCCTTCGTATGTGTTCAGCTGTTGTCAGCTGTTGTTTAGTTCATAACCAGCTGTTGTATTATTTAGTCATCAGTTTCTTCACCAGCTGTTGTTTTGTTAATCATCAGCTGTTGTCAGCAGTTGCATTAGTTCATGTACCACTGTTATTTCGTTACCCAGAGACATATCTGTTGACAGCAATTGTTTTTCCCCAAGCGATATCTGTTGACAGTTTTGTTTGCGTCTTCCTAGAGAGTCTGTTGACAGTTACCTACTGTTCATTTCTTCAATAGATAGTTACTGTTCATTTCTTCAACAGATAGTTACTGTTCATTTCTTCAACAGATAACGAAATTCCAGAATTTGATTCCTTATTCATTTCCGCTTCAATTCAAAAGAATTATTTGATTCGATTGATTAGATTTGAGAGCTTTTATTCAGTTTTCATCTTCGCAAGTTTTACAGAGAAACCCCTTGAAGTTCCAGAACATCATTGAACATAGAAAAGCACTAATTCGTACAAGAGAGAAAGAAAACAGATTTTAAGAAAGAAAAGAAAGAGCAGAACATGTTTTAGAAAATGTTTTAAGTTATGACAACAAAGGGGGTCCCCAGAGGAAGGGTGAGTGCGCGGCTGACGAACCTGTTGGGAACCACGGCGGATCCTGATCACGCCTCCCGGTGAGGCAGCAGAAGACAAAAACAATACTGGGAGACGATCAATACAATAAAACAATAACAACGAATCTATGACATTCATAGGGCGTTTAGATCACTACCTTGCTGGCAACTCGTGCCTGGCTCCGACCATTTTCTCGAGGAAACCGGCACTTCACGGTAGATTGCGGTAGACAACGTCAATCAGGTCCACGACCGGAGACGGGATTCCTTCGTCAGCCTGCACTAGAATGCCTGACGAGATCGGCGCGGACGGATTCTCCTCGTCAAGATTGGCCGGAACAAATTCCGGCGGCACGTGGCGGCGGCGGCGGCGGCGCACAAGGGCGACGGCGGCGGCTTTTTGGAGGAGGGAAAGGGCGGCGGCCAAGAGCTAGGTTTAGGGTTTAGTTGTGTAGTGATTAAGTGAGTTAATGAGTCTAAGTCTACATTAAGTAGACTTGGTGATGGGTTTGGATCCGGCCCAACGGGCCCCGGTCCAACGGATGAACATTCGGTTCATCCCCATCACCGAGACTTCATCGTAACTCCGATCGCCGATCAGATCGGACCGATCGACTCAGTTTCCAAAACTGAATACTATGATCTGAAAAACCATTTTTCAGAACCCCAGTGCAAATGACCGTTTTGCCCCTCAACAGCGGGAAACCCCGGTTTGACCCCTGTTGACTTTTAGGAAGTCGCACTCCCAAAATCCTCTTCGTATGCTCAACACATTGAGCTGAGTATCCGTGCGGGAATCTC
>KV015136.1:11317-21986 GCA_001598015.1 Dorcoceras hygrometricum
TTTGTTCCCGAATTAATAAAGAACATTATTTCTGTTTCTATGCCTGATAGTGATGGATATTCTTGTATATTTGCTAATTCGATTTGCAACATTTACAAGAATGAATGTTTAATTGGAATTGGGGAACGCGAAAATGATTTATACACCTTAAAATTAAAAGACGTTCCAACTCGCGATGTCGAAGCACATACAACAACGATTAAACGGAAACACGATAACTTGAACCCAGCACAACTTTGGCACGCTAGGCTAGGTCATATTTCTCTAAGTAGGATGAACAAGTTAGTTAGGAGTGACATGTTTGATCTGTCAGACATTAAATTCCTACCGACTTGTGAATCTTGTTTTAAGGGAAAGATGACTAAGCGACCCTTCAAGGGCAAGGGTGAGCGTGCTCAAGGCCTATTGGATTTGATCCATACTGATGTGTGCGGCCTGTTTAGTATTGATACTAAATACAGTCACACATACTTCATCACCTTTACCGACGATTACTCTAGGTATGGGTACTTGTACTTGATGAAGCACAAGTCTGAATCCTTTGAAAGGTTCAAAGAATTCAAGGCTGAAGTAGAAAATCAATTAGGCAAAAGTATTAAAGCACTTCGATCCGATCGAGGTGATGAATACTTGAGTGCTGAATTTCAAGACTATCTGAAAGAGAATGGGATTCTCGCACAGTGGACCCCTCCGGCCACACCACATCTCAATGGTGTAGCGAAGCGTCGTAATCGGACCTTGTTGGACATGGTTCTATCTATGATGAGCTTCACTGAACTCCCTACCTCGTTTTGGGGCTATGCGCTCGAAACGGCGGTAATGTTGTTGAACAATGTCCACACCAAGGCAGTGGATAAGACTCGATATGCGATATGGATGGGCAAACCACCCAAGTACTCATACATGAGGATTTGGGGATGTCCTGCTTACGTGAAGCAGACAGTGGGAGATAAGCTGGATACGAGATCCATCTTATGCTACTTCATTGGGTATCCAAAGAATTCCAATGGATACTACTTCTACTATCCAGCGAAACAAAAGTGTTTGTTTCTAGGAATGCCACCTTTATGGAAAGGGAATTTCTACTTGATAGAAAGGGCAAAATAGTAGAACTCGAAGAGGTTCGAGAACCAAGTGAAGTACCAAGTGAATCTCCTGCACCTACAGAGCCAGTACCAGAAATGGTCGCACCTAGGATATCCGAAAGGGTTCCTAGGGCTCCTGAGAGATATGGTTTTCTACTTGAAGATGATCAAGGTGATCAAGTTGTTGGATCAGATCCAAGAAACTTCAAGGAGGAAATTTCCAATGCAGATTCTAATTTGTGGCTTGAAGCAATGTAGTCTGAGTTTGACTCAATGCATGCTAACCAAGTTTGGACTCTTGTTAATCCTCCCGAAGGAATTATTCCTATTGGGTGTAAATGGGTATACAAGAGGAAACTTGGGCCTGATGGTAAGGTAATGACCTACAAGGCACGACTGGTCGCGAAAGGTTACACTCAAAGGCAAGGTGTTTACTATCATGAAACCTTCTCGCCAGTCGCAATGTTCAAGTCGATTAGAATCTTGTTAGCCATAGCCGCATGGTACGACTATGAGATATGGCAAATGGATGTGAAAACTGCGTTCCTTAATTGAAACATTAAGGAAGAGATCTATATGACGCAGCCTGAGAGTTTCACATCTGTTTGAAGCGAGCATAAGGTATGCAAGCTTCAGAGATCGATCTACGGTCTCAAACAAGCATCGCGAAGTTGGAACCTGAGATTCGATGAAACAATTAAGGAATTTGGTTTCATCAAGAATCCCGAGGAGCCATGTGTATATAAGAAGGTAGTTAAAAGCGTTGTGACATTCCTCGTACTTTATGTTGATGACATTCTACTCATTGCGAATGATGTAGGAATGCTGCAGTCAACTAAAGTATGGTTGTCTAGTAGATTTTCGATGAAGGACATGGGTGAAGCATCCTATATTCTTGGAATACAGATCTATCGGTATAGATCTAAACGGATGGTCGGACTAACCCAAGCTACCTACATCGATACCATACTTAAAAGGTTATCTATGGAAGAGTCCAAGAGAGGACACCTACCTATGTGCCACAGGGTCACTCTATCTAAGTCTATGTGTCCGAGGACTGATGAGGAGATAGAGAGTATTACACGTGTGCCATATGCCTCGGCAATAGGTAGTATTATGTATGGCATGATCTCGACTAGACCGGATGTCGCATATGCTCTGAGTGTCACGAGCCGCTACCAGGCCAACCCCGGGCAATTGCATTGGAAGGCTGTGAAGGATATTCTTAAGTACTTACGAAGGACTAAGAATATGTTCATGGTCTATGGGGGTGGTGAACTGAAACTGGAAGGCTACACTGATTCTAGCTTCCAGTGTGACGTGGATGTTTCGAAGTCAACCTCTAGATTTGTATTCATGCTCAATGGTGGTGCTGTCTCTTGGAAGAGTTCCAAGCAAGACACCATCGCGGATTCAACCACTGAGGCTGAGTACATCGCAGCATCAGCTGCTGCTAAGGAGGCGGTTTGGATAAGGAATTTCGTCCAAGATTTGGGCGTCATTCCTAATGGAGTTGGTCCAGTCCCGGTGTACTACGACAACACGGGTGCCGTTGCGCAAGCAAAGGAGCCTAGGTCTCACCAAAGATCCAAACATATACTGAGGAAATACCACATAATCCGGGATATTGTTGCTAGAGGTGACATAGCAATTGAGAGAGTCGCCTCTGCGGACAACGTTGCTGATCCACTTACGAAGCCTTTGCTAGGACCCATGTTTGAAAAACATCGCGAAACAATGGGCTACGTCTGATGAGTAGTTGGCTTTAGGGCAAGTGGGAGATTGTTAGAGTAGATGCCCAACTAGCCAACTTGAGGCGTGTGGGTTTATAGACTCTTGTATATGACAATCTTTATATATGATATTCGCATTTTATTTATGGCATTCTTTACTTTCATTGTGCTGTATGATGATTAACAATAGCGTTGAGTAAAGACCTAGAATGCACTATAGTGTATGTTAGATGTGATAGTGGGTATGACGGCTATCATGAAACACATCTAATAGTCACTGTGTATTCTGAATCAGTTCCTAGTCGATTGGGCCGTCAAAATGAGGATAAGGCCGCCCGAGCTTGAGACTAGTATCTGCAATGCGAAGTACCATGTTTCATTGGTAGGGAACATTGTGATGTTCTGAAAATCCATATAGATAGTGACCTGGTGATCTATCGAACTACCCTCGTTCGGACTTTCCAAGTGGTTACCATTTGTCGAGTGGATAAGTCCGAGGTCTTGGTTGTACTGATTAGTCCTCACGACTCGAAACGTCATTGAGACTCTATATGATAGGCGTCTCACTTTGACCCGTTTGCCGACTCACTTGGGGTCATTAGGCGGCGGGATTTGGTGAGACCCCGATGCATGTAGGAGTCGATGCATCGTTGTCGAGGATTCACCGCTCGCAGACATGCGTGGATATCCTATGCTATATGAGGGGATAATAGTGTATAAATCTCTGGCCAGAGTACTAGAAGTGTTTTAGGTAAATGGGTTTACCTAGTTACACTCGCGATGTCACTATTCGATCTCCAAGATGTACGCATAGCTATCGGATCTATAGCGGCTCTCGATTTACCAATGGTCGTTGATCTGATCGGGATATATCGATTGAAAGGACCGTACTGTACGCTAACCACGACCAACTGGTTCTTGCAGGCACTATCAGTGATACCTAGGGGATCATGGGGCGATGTTGCTAGACGCTCTTACCATGATCCGATGGGCAAGTCCGGAATTGTGATTCCGGAGCCGCAATGATTGTGGGCCCACGGCTAGCTGTATCCCTGAACCATTGAGGGTCACACAAGTACTGGATTCGAGATTCCCGCACGGATACTGAGCTCAATGTGTTGAGCACTTGAGGAGGATTTTGGAAGTGCGACTTCCTAAAAGTCAACAGGGGTCAAATCGTGATTTCCCGCTGTTGAGGGGCAAAACGGTCATTTTGCACTGAGGTTCTGAAAATGGTTTTTCAGATCATAGTATTCAGTTTTGGAAACTGAGTCGATCGGTCCGATTTGATCGGCTATCGGAGTTATGATGAAGTCACGGTGATAGGGATGAACCGAATGTTCATTCGTTGGACCCGGGCCCGTTGGGCCGGTCCAAGTCCATCACTAATCTACTTAAGGTAGACTAGGGCTTCATAACTCATAACATTACAACTAATGCAACCCTAACCCTAGCTCTCAAAAAAAGGCCGCCGCCCCCTCCTCTCTAATATCTCCTTGCGCCGTCGCCGCCTTGCGCCGCCGCCGCCGCCACCCCTCGCCGGAATTTGTTCCGGACAACTTTTCGAGGAGAATCCGTCCGTGCTGATCTCGTCAGGCCTTCTAGTGCAGGATGACGAAGGAGTCTTCCTTCCGGTCGTGGACCTGATTGACGTAATCTACCGCCGCCTACCGTGAAGTGCCGGTTTCCTCGTGAAACTGGTCGGAGCCAGGCGCCAAGACGCCAGCAATGTAACTGACTAAAGACCCTATGAATGGTTCATATTGTGTTAGATTTTGAATTGTATTGAGCATTTTCCGGCCCAATTTTGTTCTTCCGCTGCCTCGCCGGGAGACGGGATCCGAATCCTACACCGTTGTTCCCAACATAACCGAAATCACAAAACCTAAAGCATACACCTAACACATTGGGGCATGGCTCTCCATCATCCCAATCATGCAATCAATCTAATTAATATGCATAAATTAAATAATCAAATTATTTATTCCAAAATCATATTTTAATCATAAAATCGCATTTTATAATAAAATCGTATTTTATCGATAAAATCAAATTTTAATCAACAAAATCATATTTCATTATAAAATCATATTTTACAATTAAAATTGCATTTTGCTATTTTAATTGCATCATATTGGGCCTAAAACAATTTTGGGCCCAAAATCTCAAAAATTTCAAAATCGACCAAATTGGGCCCGATATCGAATATCGGCCCAAAAACTTCATGGGCTACCCGGGACAGGCCCGAACAAAATTCAAAAGTCAAAACAGGTCGCAACCGGCTGCCGAAAACCCCGGCCGGCGGCCGCCGCCATCGCACAGCGTGCGACACACGGCCGCACGCTGGCCACGCCAAGCGTAGCAGGATGGCTGGCGATGCGCCTGGCCGTGGCGCAACATCTTGCGCGAACTTCTCGGCCAACCAGCAGCGATCGGTCGGCCAACTTCTCGGCCTCCATGCGTGGAGCGACGCCCATGTTAGAGTAGATGTCCAACTAGCCAACTTGTGGCGTGTGGGTTCATAGACTCTTGTATGAAACGATCTTTATATATGATATTCGCATTTATTTATGGCATTCTTTACTTTCATTGTGTTGTATGATGATTAACAATTGCGATGAGTAAAGACCTAGAATGCACTATAGTGTATGTTAGATGTGATAGTGGATATGACGGCTATCATGAAACACATCTAATAGTCACTGTGTATTCTGAATTAGTTTCTAGTCGATTGGGCCGTCAAAATGAGGATAAGGCCGCCCGAGCTTGAGACTAGTATCTGCGATGCGAAGTACCATGTTTCATTGGTAGGGAACAATGTGATGTTCTGAGCTGCAGATAGATAGTGACCTGGTGATCTATCGAACTACCCTCGTTCGGACTTTCCAAGTGGTTACCATTTGTCGAGTGGATAAGTCCGAGGTCTTGGTTGTACTGATTAGTCCTCATGACTCGAAACGTCATTGAGACTCTACATGATAGGCGTCTCACTTTGACCCGTTTTCCGACTCACTTGGAGTCATAAGGCGGCGGGATTGGGTGAGATCCCGATGCATGTAGGAGTCGATGCATCGTTGTAGAGATTCACCGCTCGCAGACATGCGTGGATATCCTATGCTATCTGAGGGGATAATAGTGTATAAATCTCTGGCCAGAGCACTAGAAGTGTTTTAGGTAAATGGGTTTACCTAGTTACACTCGCGATGTCCCTATTCGATCTCCAAGATGTACGCATAGCTATCGGATCTATAGCGACTCTCGATTTATCAATGGTCGTTGATCTGATCGGGATATATAGATTGAAAGGACCGTACTGTACGCTAACCACGACCAACTGGTTCTTGCAGGCACTATCAGTGATACCTAAGGGATCATGGGGCGATGTTGCTAGACGCTCTTACCATGATCCGATGGGCAAGTCCGGAATTGTGATTCCGGAGCCACAATGGTTGTGGGCCCACGGCTAGCTGTATCCCTGAACCATTGAGGGTCACACAAGTACTGGACTCGAGATTCCCGCACGGAAACTAAGCTCAATGTGTTGAGCACTTGAGGAGGATTTTGGGGAGTGCGACTTCCTAAAAGTCAACAGGGGTCAAATCGTGATTTCCCGACGTTGAGGGGCAAAACGGTCATTTTGCACTGGGGTTCTGAAAAATGATTTTTCAGATCATAGTATTCAGTTTTGGAAACTGAGTCGATCGGTCCGATCTGATCGGTGATCAGAGTTATGATGAATTAACGGTGATAGGGATGAACCGAATGTTCATACGTTGGACCCAGGCCCGTTGGGCCGGTCCAAGTTTATCACTAGTCTATTTAATTAGAGAAGGCTTTAATCATAAGACATGAAACATACAACCCTAACCCTAGCATCTAAGTGCGCCGCCCCTCCTCTCTCTAATATCGCCGCCGCCTTGCGCCGTCGCCTCCCTCGCAGGAATTTGTTCGGCCAAATTTTCGAGGAGAATTCGTCCGCGCTGATCTCGTCAGGACTTCTAGTGCAGGCTGACGAAGGAGTCTCCCTTCCGGTCGTGGACCTGATTGACGTAATCTACCACCGCCTACCGTGAAGTGCCGGTTTCCTCGTGAAACTGGTCGGAGCCAGGCGCCTAGACGACAGCAAGGTAACTGACTAAACACCCTATGAATGGTTCATATTGTGTTAAATAAAATTGTATTGAACGTTTCCCGGCCTAATTTTGTTCTTCCGCTGCCTCGCCGGGAGACGGGATCCGGATCCGCCACGGTTCCCCAACAGTGGTATCAGAGCCAAGGCTCGGATCTGATCAATACAATTGTTGCCATATAGTATCAAATCTCGAATTTCAGATTCAAATCAAAAATTTTTTAAATTTTGGATTGATCTCGGCCACCGGCCGCCGCCGCGTGCGGCGGCGCTAACTACCGTGCAAATTCGCGTGCATGTCGCGCGATACCATGCGCACTGGTTGCGCATGGTGGCCGGACAGTTGGCGCTGCTTCACGCATGTTGATCGGCCGCTGGATGCTGAAGGTTGCGCAAGTTGTTGCGCCCATCATCGCCGACCGTTGCATGCTTTTGCGGCGCATAGTTGTGTGCTGCCCCGCACACTGGTTGCGCGTTTGATGGGGAGGCTGCGCATGGATGTGCGCCGCTGCTGGCCGGCCGATATGCACTGATTTGCGCGACGCGAAATTTGTTGGCGGCGGCGATGTCGTGACGGCTGGTTTGTTTTCTAGGGTTTAGTTCGGGCCTGTCCCGGGCAGCCCGTAAAGTTTTCGGGCCGATATTCGATATCGGGCCGATTTTGGTCGATTTTGAGATTTTTGGGCCTAAAATTATTTTAAGCCCAATATGATGCAATTAAAATAGCGAAATACGATTTTAATTTTAAATATGATTTTATAATTAAATATGATTTTGTTGATTAAAATTTGATTTTATCGACAAAATACGATTTTATTATAAAATATGATTTTATGATTAAAATATTATTTTGCGATAAATAATTTGATTATTTAAATTTATGCATGTTAATTAGATTATCTGCATGATTGGGATGATCGAGAGCCGTGCCCAATTTGTTAGGTGTATGCGATAGGTTTTTGTGATTCGGTTGTATTAATATTGTTGATCAATTTTAAGTGGGCTTGTTTGTGGCCCGTTCCCACCCCTTGAAAAATGTATCCCTTATATGTCATGGTATATTTAAATGTAAATTACTAGATTTAGTGGGAGGACATCCGCATGTTGCATGTTTTAAATTTGATTTAAAATAAATGCATGAGACCAAATTTTCGAAAATAAAATCCCTCTTTTTAAATACGATTTAAAACTTATATCAAGATAAAAGTTTATTTGATAAGCTAAAGGGAATTTAAATTTGTTTAAATTATCCCTACCTTCCATCAACAATGGGTGTACGTCGATGCTACCCGTATACATGGCCCGGCTCATATTATTGAGGGGGTCATGTATGCCGGAAAGCTGTCCACGCCATTGACAACTGTTGTGAGTCGGTTGGAACTCCCTTTAACGTTGGCTCATATTATTGGGGACGTTAAGGGGACCGTCATTCACGACTCAACATTGATGGGTCATCTTGACACGTGATGGTAAACGGCGTCATATTATTGGGCCCTTACTGGACGTGAGGTGAATACATGGAGGTTGCACCGGTTGCAGTCGGAAACTACCTTTTGGGGGTCATGGATGGCTGATAATATTCGGGTCCATGATCGCTTGATTGGGCTCTGTGTACCCACTAAAGAAACTTGCTTTCTCGATTTCATTAAAGGGTGGTGAAATCGTTAAAATAGTGGGAGGGTAATTCATAAAACTTAACGACCTTGTTTTATGTCTTAGCGATTATTTTATATATAGTTAGTAATGATTGCCTGTTTTTCTTTTCATTATAACTGCTTATAATGTCTTCGTTCAAAAACCCACTCGCTGCTATACTGGATAGCAACAAGTTCACCGGTCTGAACTACCAAGACTGGCTCCGCAACCTCAACCTTGTATTGGCTTCGGAGAAACTTCTTTATACGATAGAGAAGTGCCCTCCGAAGGAAGCCCCTACCGATATCAGCCCTGAGGAGCTGGTTACGCTTAAACAATGGTGGGACGACGAGGTTAAAGCTCGATGCTATGTGATGGCGTCGATGTCCAATGAAATGCAACGGCGCTTTGAGAAAACAAAGTATGCTGCTGACATACTTTTTCATCTCAAAGAACTGTACGGGGAGAACTCTCGACATGAGAGGTTCACGGCTGTCAAGGAGCTTATGACGAGCCGCATGCGCGATGGGACTTCGGTCCGCGAGCATGGGGTTCGTATGATTGGGCTCGTTGAAAATCTGTCGGGCCTTGATTTCACACTTCCACATGAGCTGTCTGTGGATGTGCTTCTCCTCTCACTGCCTGTTGCATTCGACCCCTTTGTGGTCAACTTCAACATGAACAAGCTGGCAGCCACCCTTGAAGAGGTGGTTAACATGCTTGTAGTATTCGAAGGAACCATAAAGAAGGACAAGCCCGTCCTCCTCATGGGCTCTTCTTCCTCTGCGAAGAAGGGGCCCAGACGCAAGGGTAAGAAGCGTTCTGCCCCTGCGAAGGAGGAGAAGTCCGCCAAGAAGCCAAAGGCAAAGGCTTCCAAGCCAAACAAGCATGAGGATGTTTGCCACCACTGCCACAAGCCTGGGCATTGGAGGAGGAAGTGCAAGGAGTACCTCGAGCAGTTGCGAACTGCAAAAGGTATGTTCTATATTGAAATAAATATGTCTCTTAGTTCGACTTCTTGGGTACTTGATACCGGATGTGGATCTCATATCTGAAATGATTTGCAGGTGATGACAAGAAGCCGACGTCTTAGAGAGGGTGAGACCCACTTGAGGCTTGGCAATGGAGCAAGAGTTGCTGTAGTAGCTATAGGAGATGTTTACTTATTTCTGTCTTCTGATTTTAAGTTGTTATTGAGAAACGTTTTGTTTGTTCCCGAATTAATAAAGAACATTATGTCTGTTTCTATGCTTGATAGTGATGGATATTCTTGTATGTTTGCTAATTTGATTTGCAATATTTACAAGAATGAATGTTTAATTGGAATTGGGGAACGCAAAAATGATTTATACACCTTAAAGTTAAAAGACGTTCCAACTCGCGATGTCGAAGCACATACAACGACGATTAAAAGGAAACACGATAACTTGAACCCAGCACAACTTTGGCAAGCTAGGCTAGGTCATATTTCTCTAAGTAGGATGAACAAGTTAGTTAGGAGTGACATGTTTGATCTGTCAGACATTAAATCCCTACCGACTTGTGAGTCTTGTCTCAAGGGAAAGATGACTAAACAACCCTTCAAGGGCAAGGGTGAGCGTGCTCAAGGCCTATTGGATTTAATCCATACTGATGTGTGCGGCCCATTTAGTATTGGTACTAAATAGGGTCACACATACTTCATCACCTTTACCGACGATTACTCTAAGTATGGGTACTTGTACTTGATGAAGCACAAGTCTGAATCCTTTGAAAGGTTCAAAGAATTCAAGGCTGAAGTAGAAAATCAATTAGGCAAAAGTATTAAAGCACTTCGATCTGATCGAGGTGGTGAATACTTAAGTACTGAGTTTCAAGACTATCTGAAAGAGAATGGGATTCTCGTGGACCCCTCCGGCCACACCACAGCTCAATGATGTAGCGGAGCGTCGTAATCGGACCTTGTTGGACATGGTTCGATCTAATCTATGCTTCACTGAACTTCCTACCTCGTTTTGGGGCTATGCGCTCGAAACGGCGGTAAAGTTGTTGAACAATGTCCACATCAAGGCAGTGGATAAGACTCCATATGAGATATGGATGGACAA
>KV015136.1:23150-33527 GCA_001598015.1 Dorcoceras hygrometricum
TACTAGCCATAGCCGCATGGTACGACTATGAGATATGGCAAATGGATGTGAAAACTCGTTCCTTAATGGAAACATTAAGGAAGAGATCTATATGACGCAGCCTGAGGGTTTCACATCTGTTGGAAGAGAGCATAAGGTATGCAAGCTTCAGAGATCGATCTACGGTCTCAAACAAGCATCGCAAAGTTGGAACCTGAGATTCGATGAAACAATTAAGGAATTTGGTTTCATCAAGAATCCCGAGGAGCCATGTGTATATAAGAAGGTAGTTAAAAGCGCTGTGACATTCCTCGTACTTTATGTTGATGACATTCTACTCATTGGGAATGATGTAGGAATGCTGCAATCAAGTAAAGTCTGGTTGTCTAGTAGATTTTCGATGAAGGACATGGGTGAAGCATCCTATATTCTTGGAATACAGATCTATCGGATAGATCAAAATGGATGCTCGGACTCACCCAAGCCACCTACATCGATACCATACTTAAGCGGTTCTCTATGGAAGAGTCCAAGAGAGGACACCTACCTATGTGCCACGGGGTCACTCTATCTAAGTCTATGTGTCCGAGACTGATGAGGAGATAGAGAGTATGACACGTGTGCCATCTGCCTCGGCAATAGGTAGCATTATGTATGGCATGATCTCGACTAGACTGGATGTCGCATATGCTCTGAGTGTCACGAGCCCCTACCAGGCCAACCCCGGCCAATTGCATTGGAAGGCTGTGAAGGATATTCTTAAGTACTTACGAAGGACTAAGAATATGTTCATGGTCTATGGGGGTGGTGAACTGAAACTGGAAGGCTACACTGATTCTAGCATCCAGTGTGACGTGGATGATTTGAAGTCAACCTCTGGATTTGTATTCATGCTCAATGGTGGTGCTGTCTCTTGGAAGAGTTCCAAGCAAGACACCATCGCGGATTCAAACACTGAGGCTGAGTACATCGCAGCATCAGCTGCTGCTAAGGAGGCGGTTTGGATAAAAAATTTCGTCCAAGAGTTGGGCGTCATTCCTAATTGATTTTGTCCAATCCCGTTGTACTGCGAAAACACGGGTGCCGTTGCACAAGCAAAGGAGCCTAGGTCTCACCAAAGATCCAAACATATACTGAGGAAATACCACATAATCCGGGATATTGTGGCTAGAGGTGACATAGCAGTTGAGAGAGTAGCCTCTACGGACAACGTTGCTGATCCACTTACGAAGCCCTTGCCAGGACCCTTGTTTGAAAAACATCGTGAAACAATGGGACTGCGTCTGATGAGTAGTTGGCTTTAGGGCAAGTGGGAGATTGTTAGAGTAGATGCCCAACTAGCCAACTTGTGGCGTGTGGGTTCATAGACTCTTGTATGAAACGATCTTTATATATGATATTCGCATTTATTTATGGCATTCTTTACTTTCATTGTGTTGTATGATGATTAACAATTGCGTTGAGTAAAGACCTAGAATGCACTATAGTGTATGTTAGATGTGATAGTGGGTATGACGGCTATCATGAAACACATCTAATAGTCACTGTGTATTCTGAATTAGTTCCTAGTAGATTGGGCCGTCAAAATGAGGATAAGGCCGCCCGAGCTTGAGACTAGTATCTCCGATGCGAAGTATCATGTTTCATTGGTAGGGAACATTATGATGTTCTGAGCATGCAGATAGATAGTGACCTGGTGATCTATCGAACTACCCTCGTTCGGACTTTCCAAGTGGTTACCATTTGTCGAGTGGATAAGTCCGTGGTCTTGGTTGTACTGATTAGTCCTCACGACTCAAAACGTCATTGAGACTCTACATGATAGGCGTCTCACTTTGACCCATTTGCCGACTCACTTGGGGTCATAAGGCGGCGGGATTGGGTGAGATCCCGATGCATGTAGGAGTCGATGCATCGTTGTCGAGGATTCACCGCTCGCAGACATGCGTGGATATCCTATGCTATCTGAGGGGATAATAGTGTATAAATCTCTGGCCAGAGTACTAGAAGTGTTTTAGGTAAATGGGTTTACCTAGTTACACTCCCAATGTCACTATTCGATCTCCAAGATGTACGCATAGCTATCGGATCTATAGCGACTCTCGATTTACCAATGGTCGTTGATCTGATCGGGATATATGGATTGAAAGGACCGTACTGTACGCTAACCACGACCAACTGGTTCTTGCAGGCACTATCAGTGATACCTAGGGGATCATGGGGCGATGTTACTAGACGCTCTTACCATGATCCGATGGGCAAGTCCGGAATTGTGATTCCGGAGCCACAATGGTTGTGGGCCCACGGCTAGCTATATCCCTGAACCATTGAGGGTCACACAAGTACTGGACTCGAGATTCACGCACGGAAACTAAGCTCAATGTGTTGAGCACTTGAGGAGGATTTTGGGGAGTGCGACTTCCTAAAAGTCAACAGGGGTCAAATCGTGATTTCCCGACGTTGAGGGGCAAAACGATCATTTTGCACTGGGGTTCTGAAAAATGGTTTTTCAGATCATAGTATTCAGTTTTGGAAACTGAGTCGATCGGTCCGATCTGATCACCGAATGTTCATACGTTGGACCCGGGCCCGTTGGGCCGGTCCAAGTTTATCACTAGTCTATTTAATTAGAGAAGGCTTTAATCATAAGACATGAAACATACAACCATAACCCTAGCATCTAAGTGCGCCGCCCCTCCTCTCTCTAATATCGCCGCCGCCGCCGCCTCCCTCGCCGGAATTTGTTCCGGCCAACTTTTCGAGGAGAATCCGTCCGTGCTGATCTCGTCAGGCTTTCTAGTGCAGGCTGATGAAGGAGTCTCCCTTCCGGTCGTGGACCTGATTGATGTAATCTACCTCCGCCTATCGTGAAGTGCCGGTTTCCTCGTGAAACTGGTCGGAGTCAGGCGCCTAGACGCCAGCAAGGTAACTGACTAAACACCCTATGAATGGTTCATATTGTGTTAATATAAAATTGTATTGAAAGTTTCCCGGCCAAATTTTGTTCTTCCGCTGCCTCACCGGGAGACGGGATCCGGATCCGCCACGGTTCCCCAACACACTGAACCTTAACCATAGGGATACTACGGTTCCTCAGCTTCCTAATTTCCCTAAGAAGAATCTTCTTGGGTCTTTATTCATAGCTCAAGTCTGGTTCTAAGTCAATCGGCTCAACACTTAGTATATGCGATGGGTGGGGAACATACTTCCTCAAGGCTGATACGTGAAATACATTATGCACTGAGGACAGATGCGGCGGAAGTGCTAGTCGATAAGCCATCGTCCCTACCTTGTCCAGAATTTCATAAGGACCAATGTATCACGACCGGAAGCAAGGTTCCTTCTTCAGCCTTCACTAGAAGGCCTGATGAGATCAGAACGGACGGAAACTCCTCTTCATGATGGGAACAAGTCCGGCGAGGGAAGGCGACGGCGGCGGCGCGTGGCAAGCACGACGGTGGCGTGAGGCTTGGAGAGAGGGAGGCGGCCGAGAGGTAATCTTTGGAGGCTAGGGTTTTAGTATAGTTGTAATCAAATTGCTTAAGCCCTAATCACATTAGTGTATATATTAAATATACTTGGGCTTGAACCGGCCCATTGGACTTGGGTCAGGCCCAAGTCCCTATATGAACATTCGGTCGTTTAATTCATTACGGTTTCATCATAACTCCGATCGACGATCATATCGGACCGATCGACTCAGTTTCCAAAACTGAATATTATGATACGAAAAACGATTTTTCAGATCACCTAGTCCAAATGACAGTTTTGCTCCTCAACAGTGGGAAATCACGATTTGACCCCTGTTGACTTTTAGGAAGTCGCACTCCCTAAAATCCTCCTCAAGTGCTCAACACATTGAGCTCAGTTTTCGTGCGGTAATCTTGAATCCAGTACTTGTGTGACCCTCAATGGTTCAGGGATACAGCTAGCCATGGGCCCACAACCATTGTGGCTCCGAAATCACAATTTCGGACTTGCCCATCGGATCATGGTAAAGCGTCTAGCAACATCGCCCCATGATCCCCTAGGTATCACTGATAGTGCCTGCAAGAACCAGTTGGTCGTGGTTAGCGTACAGTACGGTCCTTTCAATCCATATATCCCGATCAGATCAACGACCATTGGTAATTTGAGAGTCGTTATAGATCCGATAGCTATGCACACATCTTGGAGATCGAATAGTGACATCGCGAGTGTAACTAGGTAAACCCATTTACCAAAAATACTTCTAGTACTCTGGCCAGAGATTTATACACTATCGTCTCCTCAGATAACATAGGATATCCACGCATGTCTGCGAGCGGTGAATCCTCGACAACGATGCATCGACTCCTACATGCATCGGGGCCTCACCCAATCCCGCCGCCTAACGACCCCAAGTGAGTCGGCAAACGGGTCAAAGTGAGGCGCCTATCACGTTGAGTCTCAATGACGTTTCGAGTCGTGAGGACTAATCAGTACAACCAAGACCTCGGACTTATCCACTCGACAAATGGTAACCACTTGGAAAGTCCGAACGAGGGTAGTTCGATAGATCACCAGGTCACTATCTATCTGCATGCTCAGAACATCACAATGTTCCCTACCAATGAAACATGGTACTTCGCATCGCAGATACTAGTCTCGAGCTCGGGTGGCCTTATCCTCGTTTTGATGGCCCAATCGACTAGGAACGTGTTCAGAATACACAATGACTATTAGATGTGTTTCATGATAGCCGTCATACCCACTATCACATCTAACATACACTACAGTGCATTCTAGGTCTTTACTCAACGCAATTTTTAATCATCATACAACACAATGAAAGTAAAGAATGTCATAAATAAATGCGAATATCATATATAAAGATCGTTTCATATAAGAGTCTATGAACCCACACGCCACAAGTTGGCTAGTTGGGCATCTACTCTAACAAGAAGGGGAGACGTAGGACATTGAGGTCCGAACTTCCAGAAACAAATCGATTGAGTATTGTATTCTTTTAGCTTTCAGCACTTGCATTTATCTTAGCATCGCATAACACATTTGATGGCATACACAGTTAACACACAGTAAGTCTCGAACAGATTTATGTGCACATAAATCTGTTTGTGATGTTTTAAAATATTAGGATTCAGTTCTGGTATTTTCCGCATGATTTTAAATCATACCAGATCTGTCTCCGGTGCTCTTGTTGTTTTCAATGTTCAAGAACCAGAGGTATTGCACCTCATATTGTAAATAGCAGCGCGCAAAATTTTTAATGTTCCATTTTAGTAACAGCGCCTGCTAAGTTCTTTTGTTCCTTTTAAAAACCGGACCAACAGACTTGCTGGAGAAAGGTTTTATTCGACCGAGCATGTCACCGTGGGAAGTTCCTATCTTGTTTGTGAAGAAGAAGGATGGTTCCATGAGGATGTGTATTGACTTCCGGCAACTGAATAAGGCTACTGTGAAGAATAAGTACCCTCTACCGAGGATCGATGATTTATTTGATCATCTTCAAGGATCGGTGGTGTATTCGAAGATCGATCTACATTCGGGGTACCATTAGTTGTGTATTCGAGAGGAAGATGTTGCGAAAACTGCGTTTCGTACGAGATATGAGCATTATGAGTTTTTGGTTATGCCTTTTGGTTTGACGAATGCCCCTGCAGTTTTCATGGATGTGATGAATCGAGTCTTTCGAGAGTTCATCGATCAGTTTGTAATTGTGTTCATCGATGAAATCTTGGTGTACTCAAAGACTCCGATGCAGCACAAAGAGCATTTGAGGTTGGTTCTCCAAACACTACGAGACTCGTGGTTGTATGCTAACTTTTCCAAATGCTACTTTTGGTTGGATAGAGTAGTGTTTCTGGGTCATGTAATTTCGGCCAATGGATGTCTGTTGATCCCAGTAAGGTAGAGGCTGTTGTGAACTGGGAACGTCCCAAGAATGTTTCAGAGATTCGTATCTTTTTAGGATTGGATAGCTATTACCGACGTTTTATCGAGGGATTTTCTAGTATAGCTAAGCCTATGACGCAGTTGACCCAGAAAGACAAGAGATTTGTTTGGACGGAGCAATGCGAGAACAGTTTTCAATTGCTTAAAGAGAAGCTATCTACAGCACCAGTGTTGGCTTTACCTTCGGGTTCAAGTGGTTTTGTGGTTTGTTTGGATGCTTCTCTTAATGGATTGGGTTGTGTTTTGATACAGAATGGTCGAGTCATTGCATATGCTTCTCGTCGTTGAAACCGCATGATACTCGATACCCAGTTCAGGATTTGGAGTTGGCAGCAGTGGTCTTTGCCTTGAAGATTTGGTGCCACTATCTGCATGACGAGTAGTTTGTGGTGTATACGGACCACAAGAGTCTTCAATATCTGTTTTCTCAGCCAGATTTGAACATGAGACAGCGTAGATGGATGGAGCTGCTTAAGGATTTTGATTGTGAGATCCAATATCAGCCTGGGAAAGTGAATGTAGTTGCTGATGCATTGAGCAGAAAAGCTCAAGTTTCTATGCTTGTTTCATTGCAGATTTTGAAGGTTCATGAGCATCTGAGCACTACGGGTTGTCGTTTTTACCCAGGTGAGGATTATGTTGTGGTGTCTTCTTTTCAAGTGAGCCACAGATTGTTGCAAATATTAGAGCAGCTTAGAGAACCGATCCATCTATCCAGGAGTTGAAGTTGAAGACTCGAGCTGGACAGTTGGAGGATTACACTGTCACGTCTTATGGTTGTTTGAGATTTCATGGCAGGTTGGTAATGCCAAATTTGATTGAATTGAAGGAGGAGATCTTAAGAGAAGCACATTGTACTAGACATAGTGTCCATCCTGGTGCAAGGAAGATGTACCATGCCTTGAAGCCGCACTTCTGGTGGGCAGGTTTGAAGAGTGATGTTGCTGATTTTGTTGCGCGTTGTCTGAATTGTCAGCAAGTTAAGGCATAAAGGATAAGACCTGGTGGTTTATTACAGAGTTTAGAGGTTCCCCAGTGGAATTGGGAGCACATAGCTATGGATTTTGTAACGCATTTGCCTCGTTCCAGCAGAGGTTGTGATGCTATTTGGGTTGTTGTAGATAGACTTTCAAGGTCTGCTCATTTCATTCCCTACAATATGACGTACTCATTGAAGAAAATGGCGAAACTGTACATAGATTTCATGGTGCGTTTTCATGGTGTGCATGTGTCCATTGTTTCAGATAGAGATCCGAGGTTTACTTCCAGGTTTTGGAAGAGTTTGCAAATAGCTTTGGGCAACATATTTTCTATGAGTACTGCTTATCATCCCCAAACCGATGGCCAATCTGAGAGGACTATCCAGACTTTGGAGGATATGTTGAGAGCGGCGTGGTGATGGATTTCAGTGGTAGTTGGCAAGATTCATTGTCTTTGGTTGAGTTTTCTTATAATAACAGCTACCAGGTGACAATTAGAATGGCACTATTTGAGGCATTGTATGGTAGGAAGTGCAGATCGCCAATCTGTTGGGAATAAGTGGGGGAGAAGCGGTTGTCTTCTCCAGAATTTGTGCAGCAGATGACAGATCAAGTAGATCTGATTCGACAGCGTATGAAAGCTGCACAAGATCGCCAAGCAAGCTATGCGAATCGTAGTCATAGGCCTTTAGAATTTCAGGTTGGAGATCTGGTTTTCTTGAAAGTTTCTCCTTTTAGAAGTGTGATGAGATTTGGTCGCAAGGGAAAGTTGGCTCCTCGTTATGTTGGACCTTATGAGATTGTTGAGTAGGATCGGTCATTTGGCCTATCGCTTTTGAAGATCTTAGACAGGAAGGAGAAACAGCTCAGGAACAAGACCATTCCCTTGGTGATGGTTCAGTGGAGCAAACATGGTAGAGAAGAAGCTACGTGGGAGTTAGAAGAGAAAATGCGACGTGAATGGCCTCATCTGTTTGAGTAGATCTTGCATTAACTCCAGTAGCTAGTTTGCTTGTTGTTGTTTTCCAGTTATCTTGAACTCTTGGTTAGTAGCCTATTGTTGCGTGTTAGAGATTGCTGGTTGTTTTGTTGAGTTTTGTTCAGTTCTGGAGTTGATCTTTGATTTCGAGGATGAAATCTTATTTTCAGTGGGGGAGAGATGTGAGACCCGAAAGATTATTGGATTAATTGAGTTAATTATCGGGTTTTGGATAGACCAGATTTGGCGTGAGCAGATCTGGTATGGATCAGCTTTGAGAGGATATGCTTGGTTAGCATATCGGGCTTCTCTGTATAATTGTTTTTAGAACATCTCTGGGCAGTTGTAGAGTTCTGCGGAGTAGTATTCAGATTTGGAGAGTTGAGAAGTGCTTGTTGGTAACTTCGACTTTGGTGTTGGTTGATTGTAATCGAAGCTAGAGATCAAATCTTGTTGTCGCAAAGTATTTGATTCCGTTAATGGATGTCTTGCGCGGGTAGCGAAACACCGTCGTTTAGAGGAAACCAGAGGGAGCAAGTTGTTAACGCTGTGTGAACCGGCCTGGTTCGTGGGTTTAGTGTAGACCGGCTTCGGGTTGTCTAGACCGGAAGGCAGTGCGATGTCGTTTTGGGTATCAGTGAACGCTGGTCAGTGTTGGTGTCAGATCTGGTCTTTCGGATCTGGGTATTTTGGTTAGGAACGATGCGACGCCATTTAGAGACTCAGGTGTGTGAATTAATTAGATTGTGGGGCGACGTCGTTTGATAGTAGCGCGTTGGTTTATCGTATGGTCCAGATTTAAAGTGGTACTCAGATCTGAGTGGGTATCAGCTTAGAGCCAATGTTGTCGGTGGTTACTGTTCATCAGATTTGGGAAATTGAAGTTGTATTAATAGAGGACTTGGACCATTCGAACACGATATTTTCCCGACACTTAGAAATATTTCCCGTAACCTTACTCTGTCGCGATACCCTAGCTACTGTTCACCGAACCTTATCTTCTCCGATTTTCGGAGGTAGAAGACTCAGATTAGAGCAAGAGTGGTAGCGTAGGACTCCTCTTACCAAGACGTCTCTTCTTATACCTCTTTCGAAGGCTTGGGTTAAGCTGGAAGAAGATCGCGAAAGGAGCTACCTTGTGTAGTCTGTTAGAATTTCGGCAGATTTGCTTTTCCGTTCAGGTAGTGCTTTCGGGTAAGAGCTAGATCCTCCCTTACGCTTCGTTTAGAGCTGTCTGTTGTGCTAGAAGGGTAGGATAGAGCTGGTGGAGCTCGTAGCTCCCAGTTCGTAGTTCTGTGCTACAGTCCCTGAGTTTACTTTTGGAGCTCAGATCTTGTTAGCTGTTCCTTGCTATGCTAATCTGTGAGTACCATGGTGCTTGTATTGAGGACGAGAGGCAATACCGTTCTCCTCATCTCCCTGCTGGATTCTTGTTAGCCACTATGAGCCGAGTGGATAGCTACCACATCTCTTGAGTTGGGCAATAGCAGGTTGAGTGATCTGTTATGCATCTGGTACCGTGTGTTGGGACGAGTGGATAGCTACCATGCTCTCACACACATCGTGGCCACTATCTTCCATTCGATTATATCAGTTGTTGAGCTGTTCCTGATTTCATTGGATCCCTACTTGTAGCCTGCGGCAATGGTTTTCTGCTGTTCTCATGCATAGCACGTGCATTTATATCTGTTTCTATCTACATGCTGTTTAAGTTGCTCTCCGTACTGGGATTTGACCGCATGTCCCTCTGGGGCTGGTTGTTTTGCCTGTTTATGTGCTGTTCAGGTTACCATGGTGTCTCAGCTGGTCGTGGAGATGATTCAGCTGGCGGTGCCCCAAGAGGTGGATAGAGTGTCCCAGTTATGTATATTATTTATATTAGGCAGTAGAGCAGCCTCCGAGGAATGCCCCGGAAGGATGTGATGTTAGAAGACTCAGATTAGAGCAAGAGTGGTAGCGTAGGACTCCTCTTACCAAGACGTCTCTTCTTATACCTCTTTCGAAGGCTTGGGTTAAGCTGGAAGAAGATCGCGAAAGGAGCTACCTTGTGTAGTCTGTTAGAATTTCGGCAGATTTGCTTTTCCGTTCAGGTAGTGCTTTCGGGTAAGAGCTAGATCCTCCCTTACGCTTCGTTTAGAGCTGTCTGTTGTGCTAGAAGGGTAGGATAGAGCTGGTGGAGCTCGTAGCTCCCAGTTCGTAGTTCTGTGCTACAGTCCCTGAGTTTTGTTGTTGTTGTTTGGCCAAGTAGGTGGCAGACTTGAGTTGCTCGGGACCTTGTTGTGGTACTTGTAGCTCAGAAAGCTAAGGTACGGATTTGAGCGTGTATTACAGCTTTGAGATAGGCATGGATATATGTGTATGTCTGCTGGTATGTTGTACAGTGTATGCTATTGTGTTGATTGTTGCAAGCTGTTGCATTTGCATACACGCATTTCACTTTTGGAGCTCAGATCTTGTTAGCTGTTCCTTGCTATGCTAATCTGTGAGTACCATGGTGCTTGTATT
>KV015138.1:1717-15282 GCA_001598015.1 Dorcoceras hygrometricum
TCGTGCAAAATGCCTTAAATCAAGGGAACAAGATTTGTACTATTCTGTGAAATAGTAAAATTTACAGAGGATGTCAGGCCTCGTGCTCACAACAGATAAACACATGCGGAAGCTATCAAAAGTGGGTAAAATTTTCGCTTTTAGGCCCGACGGTTTTAAACATATAATTTAAAATACAACAATACTTAAATTAAGTTTCCCAAATCATAAAACAAACAACAACAAAGCATACATAATCCAAACATGTATCATATTCCCCCTACGGGTACAACAACAAAGCACAGGGCATCCCCCTGGCTAATTGATACATATATATATATGCTATATGCTACTGGGACACACTAGCCACCTCCTGGGCCACCACCAGCTGGGTTGAAACCACGACCAGCTGTAGAAAATGGGTTTACTGAAAACAACGCAACAAAGAAACAAACCAAGCCCCGGAGGGACATGGGGTCAAACCCCAGTACGGAGAGCAATAATACAACAGAAATAACAGCAAGGAATAAAATGCAGGTGCTATGCATGATACGCCAAGGAACAAAGGAAAGCTCTACCCACAAGGGAGCTAAGGAACTCAAACATAGCTCCAAGAATCATCGACAACGTATAGTGGCCACAGGGTGTGTTCACAGTGTGGTAGTGAGCCACTCTCCATGATACTACACCCACTTACCGGATGCATCAAGCATCTCAACCTGCTGTTGCCTCGCCCATGAACTGTGGTAATTAACCACTCGGCGCATGGTGGCTACGATCCCAGCAGGGAGATGAGAGTGCGGTATTGCCGCTCGCCCTCACATCCTGGTAAGAAAAACAACAACAATGCAACAAGGTACTAGAACTACTAATACTGGAAAGGAATACCGTGCGTGTATGCAACATGCTAGAATGCAAGCATATAAACATATGCAACGCAGCACATACACAAATAACATACACAATTCTCAACAGAACACAACCAGCAGGCACGGCAAATCCACATACCAGCGACTACAACATCCAAGCCATAATCTCGCTGTAATAAAAGTTCAAATCCGTACCTTATACTGAGCTACAACTAACCCTACGAGAAATCCCGAAGACTCTGGTAAAAGCCTGTTAAACACACGGCATACACAACGTAAATCTAACAGGTTTCTAAACCAGCTCACGGCTGGGAGCCTTACTCGACCAGCTGTCCAATATACCTCAACAATAACATAGAAAGCTTAAAAACTATGGCTAGGAACAAGGTCTCACCAAAAACCAGAATGTAGTTCTACCAAGTCGACGCAACACTCGAACGGCAACAACTTCGCGTTCCTCGACTAGCCAATTACAGCTTCTAAAACTGGTATGAATTGGAAGAGCTTCTCAAGAGGAGTCCAACGCTACCTCGCACGAGCCAAAACAACCACCAGAACGACGGGAAAACGCCGGAAAAGCTCACGGCTGAACAGTGTTCTAGGGTTCAAAGGATAAGGAACGAAAGGCTGGAAAATTTGCTAAGTATGGAATTGATACCACAATTCGAAGACCAAGTCTTCCTATAAATAGCACTTGCAACGACTGGAAATCAATACCAATAATTGTCCACCGACAAAACCAGTCGACACCAACAATTTCCCAAACCAGCAGACGCAAGAACCAACAGCTGATCTATTCAAAAATCGCTAAAACCATCGCAAAACAAACCAACGACTGGTTCTCAAAACGGCGTCGCACCAACTTACTCAAACGACGTCACATACTAAACCAGCAGCTGGTTATCCAGTCGCAAGAACAAAACAATGTAACGCTACTCTCAGCTGGATCCAGTCGCAACCTCGAAACGCAGCGTTGCAACTAATTCAAACGACGTCGCTCCACTGACGTCATCCAGTCGCTAGCTCTTCGCGAAATACCAGCAGCAAGCTATAGAGGCGAAACTCACTCGCAGCTGGACTCCCAGTCACAACAACGAAACGACGACGCATCATCTTTGAGCTACAGGAATGTTGACCCGCGTTTACCATAGCTCTCGACTGATCATCCAGACGCAACAACTCCTTGCATAATACCAGTCGTAGCTACAGTGCACAACCAGTCGCAACATACGAAACACCAGTCGCAACATCTCAAACGACGGCGTTTCAAGCTCTGCGCTACCAAAACAAGCTACGACTATTTTCGCCACCGACCAGCTGCTAGCCCACAAACCAGCTTTTGCCTCAAAACTCAAAAACACGAAAACATCCAGAATTGTTCTAAACATAACTTTCGACCTGAAAATGCAACTCAAACCTCGAAACAGAGATTCTAAACCACCAAAATCTCTATAAACCGATTAATTCCAACAATTAATCCTTAATACAAAATCAGGTCTCACAGCGGGTAACTCCCGTCCCTCATCTCCCTGCTGGGACTATTAGCCGCTATGGGCGGAGTGGGTAGCCCCCACACCTCATGAGTGGGCAACAGCAGGTTGAGCTATTGTCGCATCTGGTGCAGTATACGTGAGACGAGTGGGTAGCTCCCATATACTCAGTATATATTCTGTGACTACTGTCCTTCAGTTGTCCCGCTCCAGCTGTTGAGTTGTGTTATCCAGCTGTCGAGTTGTTGTTTTGAGATATCCCGGCTTCCAGCTTTTGGTTGTACTTCGATCTCTTGCATAGCATTTGCACGTTTATCTACTGATTTCTGTTTGCTGTATTGTTGCTCTCCGTACTGCTGGTTGTACAGGTTTTCCAGGATTCACAGCTGGGCACGACTTTGATCCAGCTGGTGGTGACCCAGGTGGTGGATAGAGTGTCCCAGTTAGTGTATAACATATTATGTACTAGTGCTGTCAGCCGGGGAATGCCCTGTGCTTTAGTTTTAATTCAGCTATAGCGTTGCCAGCTGTTGTACTGTTGCTAGTATTTGTATTGCTGTACTGTTGTATTTCGAAATGTAAACTGGGATTATTTTAAGTATTGTATTATTTTAAATTATCTGTTTTAACCGTCAGGCCAAGAGAAAAATTTTAGCCACTTTGTATTGCTTCCGCTATGTTTTGCGTGTTTATCTCTAAGTTGTGCACGAGGCCTGAAATTTTGGGTATCAGAGCTTAAGCTGGGATAAGCTCGATTTCGTTTGATCACACTTGAGTCTAGGCACAGTGCTGTGTGTTTCTTGTGCATGACTATGTGATCTATGTGCTGTATATTATCTTGTGCTGTATCTGTTCTGTGTGATCTTATCCTATTAAGTACATTCCTAGATGCCGCCTAGACGTAGGGGTAGAGGTAGAGGTCAGTTTCAGGAAGATTCTGTAGGTCGAACGAGGATCAGCGCAGTTTTCGCTCTCGTGAGCGCGATAGACAGGGTGAAGAAGAGGTTGAAGAGTTGGCAGCCCGCATGGATAGCATGGAACTGGTGTGGCGAGGTTCCAGCGTATGAGTCATCACATTTTCAATGGGGATGAGTCTAGTGAGGATGCTGAATCTTGGTTGCAGCATATCATGGGTCTATTCAATCGTGTTCAGTACGATGATGAGCTCAAGTTGAGCTTAGCTACCTTTCAGCTGAGGAAAGGTGCGGAGCGTTGGTGGAGAGGCGCTTCGAGGACTTTGGAAGAGACTGGAGTGGGGATTTCGTGGGAAAGTTTCTGTGTTGCTTTTAGTCAGGAATATGTCCCGGAGTCCTATGTGAAAGCCCGTGAGCGTGAGTTCGATAACTTGGAGCAAGGTTCCATGTCTGCTAGAGAGTATGCCCGTAGGTTTTCTTCCCTTCTTGCGTATGTGCCGCATTTTGCTGGCAGAGAGAGAGAGCGAAGAGGACTAAATTTCTTGAAGGGCTGAATGAGGAGTTGTATACCTTGGTTTTGTCGAGTAAACCAAAGAGCTATGATGAGGCTGTGGATAGTGCGATTGATATCGAGGAGGGGTTGAAGAATCGTTGGTCTCGTAGGCCGCAGGTGGCGCAGAGTAGTCGCCCAGTGATTCAGGGAGTGCAGCCTTCCCAGTCGTCTCAGTCGTCTCAGCCTTCCCCGCAGCAACAGTTAGCTCAGCAGTCGGGACGCCAGAGATTTAGGCCTCGTGGCCACCAGTTCAAGAAGAAAGGAGGTTTTAGTTCTTCTGGTACTGGTAGTTCTAGCAGCAGTGGCTCTAAGGTGGAGTATTGTGGCTTTTGTGGTGGCAGGCACCCTTCGACGCAGTGCACTGGGGTGCAAGGATCGTGCAACGTTTGTGGGCAGTATGGGAACTTTGCGAGAGTGTATCAATTAGCTGGATCTCAGCAAGCTGCAGCACCACCGCAGGGGCGTGGTGGACCATCTAAGGGTCGTGGTTTTCAGCAGCAGCAGCGATTGGGAGAGACACAGTATAGGCCATTTCAGCAGCCTGGTCCGTCGCGTTTCGGGCAGTCATTGTTTTCGATTTTCCTGCGCGTGTGTTGTTTGACACTGGTGCATCGCATTCGTTTATTGCTGATGATTTTGTGATTGAGCGTGGTCTGTGTACCACTATGTTGCGCGATGTTGTTTCTGTCGCAACTCCCGCTGGCGCGAGCCTACTCTACCAAGAAGTTGTTTTGGACGTCATTCTTAGGTTTGGAGAGAACGTTCTAGTAGCGAACTTGATTAGGATAACATTGTGGGATTTCGACTGTATCATAGGAATGGATGTTTTGTCCAGTTATAGGGCCTCCGTGGATTGCTTCCATGGGATTGTGCGTTTTAGGCCTCAGCTTGGCGAGAAGTGGAACTTCTATGGCCATGATTCTCAGTCGAAGATTCCGTTGATCTCAGCGACGGAGATGTTTAGCCTGCTGTCAGCAGAGAACGCTGGTTTTATGATTTATGCGTTAGACGCATCTTCTTCTTCGCGTGTGCAGCTTAGTGATGTTCCAGTGGCACGTCATTTTCCCGATGTGTTTTCGGAGGAGATCCCTGGTTTCCCCCGAGGAGGGAAATTGACTTCAGCATTGAGTTGGTGCCTGGCACAGCTCCGATTTCTCGTGCACCGTATAGCTTAGCGCCTGCTGAGTTGAGAGAGCTCAAGGTGCAGCTGGATGATTTGCTGGAGAAAGGCTTTATTAGGCCTAGCATGTCGTCATGGGGAGCGCCTATCTTGTTTGTCAAGAAGAAGGATGGCACAATGAGGATGTGCATCAATTTCCACCAGCTGAATAAAGCTACTGTTAAGAATAAGTACCCGTTGCCTAGGATCGATGACTTGTTCGATCAGCTGCAAGGCTCTGCTGTGTATTTGAAAATCGATCTACGTTCAGGGTACCATCAGTTGTGGATAAGAGATCAAGATGTTGCGAAGACTGCCTTTTGTACTAGGTACGTGCATTTCGAGTTTCTGGTTATGCCTTTTGGATTGACGAATGCCCCAGCAGTTTTCATGGACTTGATGAATAGGGTTTTTCGAGAGTACATAGATCAGTTTGTGATAGTGTTCATCGATGACATCTTGGTGTATTCGAAGACTCCTTTGGAGCACAAGGAGCATTTGAGAGTTGTTCTTCAGACGCTTAGAGACTCGCAGCTGTACGCTAAGTTTTCTAAGTGCGAGTTTTGGCTGGATCGTGTTGTGTTTTTGGGTCATGTAATTTCAGCAGAGGGGATTTCAGTTGATCCCAGTAAGGTAGAAGCTGTTGTCAGTTGGGAACGCCCCAAGAGTGTGACGGAGGTTCGTAGTTTCTTGGGTCTGGCTGGCTATTATCGTCGTTTTATCGAAGGATTTTCTAGCATAGCTAAGCCAATGACACAGTTGACCCAGAAGGACAAGCGTTTTGTTTGGACTGAGCAATGTGAGAACAATTTTCAGTTGCTCAAAGAGAAGTTAACATCTGCGCCTATGTTAGCCCTGCCGTCTGGTTCAGGTGGTTACATGGTGTGTTCATATGCTTCGCTCAATGGATTGGGATGTGTGTTGATGCAGCATGGTCGAGTCATTGCTTATGCTTCACGGCAGCTGAAACCGCATGAGACTCGATACCCAGTTCTTGATTTGGAGCTAGCAGCTGTAGTCTTTGCTTTGAAGATTTGGCGTCATTACTTGTATGGCAAGCAGTTTTTGGTGTATTTAGACCACAAGAGCCTTCAGTATTTGTTCTCGCAGCCAGGTTTGAATATGATACAGCGTAGATGGATGGAGCTGCTTAAGGATTTTGAGTGTGAGATTAAATACCAGCCTGGGAAAGTAAATGTAGTTGCTGATGCATTGAGCAGAAAGGCTCAAGGAGCGATGCTTGCATCGTTGTATTTTTCTAAGGACCGTGAGCATCTTAGCACTACTGGTTGGCGGTTCTATCCAGCTGAGGATTTTGTTGTGGTTTCTTCTTTCCAAGTTGAGCCACAGGTTGTTGCGAGCATTAGAGCTTCTCAAAGGACAGATCCTTCCATCCATGAGCTAAAGCTGAAGGTAAGAGCTGGACAGCTTGAGGACTATTCTGTTTCGTCTGATGATTGTTTGAGGTTCCGTGGCCGACTGGTTGTGCCAAACCTCATAGACTTGAAGGAACAGATCTTGAGAGAAGCGCACTGTAGTAGATACGGTGTTCATCCTGGCGTGAGGAAGATGTACCAAGCACTGAAGCCTCACTTCTGGTGGGCTGTATTGAAGAGTGACGTTGCTGATTTTGTGGCCAAGTGTTTGAATTGTCAGCAAGTTAAGGCTGAAAGGATGAGACCTGTTGGTCTATTGCAAAGTCTGGAAGTGCCCCAATGGAATTGGGAGCACATAGAGATGGATTTTGTGACGCATCTGCCTCGTTCCAGCAGAGGGTGCAATGCTGTTTGGGTGGTTGTAGACAGATTGTCAAAGTCCGCGCACTTCATTCCCTATGGTATGACGTTTTCTTTGAAGAAAATGGCGAAGATGTACATAGATTTTATTGTACGTCTGCATGGTGTGCCTGTTTTGATAGTTTCAGACAGAGATCCGAGGTTTACTTCCAGGTTTTGGAAGAGTTTGAAGGCAGCTCTAGGGACCAGATTGGCTATGAGTACAGCGTACCACCCCCAGACAGATGGCCAATCTGAGCGAACTATCCAGATCTTGTAGGATATGTTAAGAGCTGTTGTGATGGACTTCGGTGGTAGCTGGCAGGATTCGTTGTCCTTGGTGAATTTTCCTATAATAACAGCTATAAAGTATCGATTGGTATGGCACCGTTTGAGGAGTTGTATGGCAGGAAGTGCAGATCGTTTCAGGTTGGTGATCGTGTTTTCCTTAAGGTTTCCCCTTTCCGTAGTGTTATGCGATTTGGTCTGAAGGATAAGTTAACTCCTCGTTATGTTGGTCCTTATGAGATCTTAGAGAGGATTGGCCCTTTAGCTTATCGGCTGTTGTTTCCAGCAGAATTGTCTTCTCTACATGATGTCTTTCATGTTTCCATGTTGAGGAAGTATGAGCCAGATCCCTCTCATGTGTAGGGACAGACGAGGTTGATCTTGATCAGACTTTAAGTTACGTTGAGTATCCCATGCAGATCTTGGATAGGAAGGAGAAACAATTGAGGAATAAACCATTCCGTTGGTGATGGTTCAGTGGAGCAAGCATGGTAGAGAGGGAGCTACTTGGGAACTGGAAGAGAAGATGCAGCGTGAGTGGCCGCATCTGTTTGAGTAGATGTTGCTTTTGTTCCAGTAGTTGGTTGCTTGTGTTTCTTTCCCCAGTTATCTTGAACTCTTGTTTTGGAGTTGATCGATTTCGAGGACGAAATCCTGTTTTAGTGGGGGAGAAATGTGAGATCCGAAAGCTGATGAGATTAATTTCGTAAATTAATCGGTTTTTGTTGAGATCAGCTTTGAGTTGATATGCTTAGAGAAGCTATCGGGTTTTGGTTTCAGCGATCAGTAGTTAGCGCAATTATCGCTAGATGTTGGCGTTCAGCAGTGGTGACGTCAGCAGCTGTCGCTGAGTAGTTGTATTCAGCAGTTGTAGCGAGATCAGCAGTCGCTGAGCAGTAGAGAGTGCGCTAGCGTGTTTCAGCAGTGAGTGGTTCTACGTCGTCGTTTGGATTAGTTGGAACGACAGCGTTTCGATGTAGCGCTATGACTCAGCTGTGGGTGGTGCGCGTATCCAACTGCTGACTGAGGGATCAGCTGTTGAGTGAGCTATCAGTTGTTGGTTAGTTGTTCAGCAGTAGGTAGCGGGTGACGTGTTCAGTTACGACAGTAACTCTTGCGACGTCGTTTGATTTAGTTGATCGCTGTTTAGCGATAGGACACAGCTGAGGAGAGATTCAGCTGTTGGTTGGGATATCGAGTGGTGAGTGGTGATAGCTGATATTGTCGGTGGATCTAGTTAGTCAGTGGTGACTATTAATAGAGGACTTGGTCCTTGCGTTCAGTTATTGTTTCCCCGACACTTATAAATATTTCCCGTGAACCTTATCTTGTCGCGATACCCTAGTTACTGTTCACAGTAATCTTCTTCATTCAATTGCCGTCGGTAGATAGCTCCGACGAGAGAGAGAGTGGTAGCGTTGGACTCCTCTTGCTAAGGCGTTTCGTCTCATACCCTTTTATTAGGAAGCGAGCTGGAAGAGGATCGTAGAGACATCTCCATTCTCTAGTCTGTTATCTTAAGCTTCGGATTTCGCATCCTATCCTAGCTTGTTGGGGTAAGTAAAGATTCTGCCTTTAAGCTTTATAGCTTTTCGTGGTGATAGTAAGGTAGAATTAGCACTGGTCGAGTCGTAGCTCCCAGCTGCTATGGTTCTGAGTTGCAGGCCTTGAGCAATTGTTTGTGTTGGCTTAGCAGGTGGTGGATCTGCGTTGCTAGGACTGCCATTGTGGCAATCTGCATGTGCTAGGTATAACTCAGAAGTTAAGGTACGGATGTTGAGCTTTGTTACAGCTTTGGATTGAGCGTGGATTACGTGCCTTGTTGTGTATGCTCTTTATTGTTATTATTGTGCATGTTTGTAATATCAGCTGTTGCATTTGCATACACGCATATTCAGCCGTTGGGCTCTGCTTCGCTAGCTATGCCTTGTATTCGATCTGAGTGTACCAGGATGCTGGGCTTAAGGACGAGTGGGTAACTCCCGTATACCTTAAAGTTGGAGGCGCGCGGGTAACTCCCATCCCTCATCTCCCTGCTGAGACTGTTAGCCGCTATGGGCGTAGTGGATAGCTCACACACCTCATGAGTGGGCAATAGTAGGTTGAGCTATTGTCGCATCTGGTGCAGTATACGTGAGACGAGTGGGTAGCTCCCATATACTCAGTATATATTCTGTGACTACTGTCCTTCAGTTGTCCCGCTCCAGCTGTTGAGTTGTGTTATCCAGCTTTCGAGTTGTTGTTTTGAGATCTCTCGGCTTCCAGCTTTTGGTTGTACTTCGATCTCTTGCATAGCATTTGCACGCTTATCTACTGCTTTCTGTTTGCTGTATTATTGCTCTCCATACTGGGGTTTGACCCCGATGTCCCTCTGGGGCTGTGTGTTGTTGCCTGCTGGTTGTACAGGTTTTCCAGGATTCACAGCTGGGCGTGGCTTTGATCCAGCTGGTGGTGCCCCAGGTGGTTGATTGAGTGTCCCAGTTTGGTATAGCATATTATGTACTAGTGCTGTCAGTCGGGGAATGCCCTGTGCTTTAGTTTTAATTCAGCTGTAGTGTTGGCAGCTGTTGTATTGTTGCTAGTATTTGTATTGCTGTACTGTTGTATTTCGAAATGTAAACTGGGATTATTTTAATTATTGTGTTATTTTAAATTATCTGTTTAAACCGTCAGGCCAAGCGAAAAATTTTAGTCACTTTTTATTGCTTCCGCTATGTTTTGCGTGGTTTATCTCTGAGTTGTGCACGAGGCCTGACAGGCCTCGAATCTGAATTCTTACTGGAACCAGATCCCGATTGAAAAACTCACCAAAACAACTCCAAATTCAAAACAGATTCAACCAAAATTCTCAAATCTGAAATTCGGTAATCACATCTCCCGCGATCAATTCTTAACCAAATCTTAATTTACAACTTAATCACTAATACCGAATCTCAATCCTCACATTCTCCCACCTTAAGAGATTTCGTCCTCGAAATCAAAGGCAAACACAGGGCAAAATCAACAAAACACCAGAACTAACCAACACAAACACTAAACAACAAACCAGAAAATTACCTGGTATGCTTATATCAAAGCTCAAACAGATGAGGCCACTCTTGTCTCATCTTTTCTTCCACTTCCCAGGTAGCTTTTTCTCGGCCATGCTTACTCCATTGGACCATCACCAACGGAATTATCTTATTCATCAACTGCTTCTCCTTCCTATCCAGAATCTGCACTAGATATTCAACATAACTCAGGATCTGATCCAGCTCCACTTCATCAGTTCTCAACACATGGGACGGATCTGGCTCATATTTCCTCAACATTGGCACATGAAAAACATCATGTATCGCTGCTAACTTATCAGGCAGTTTCAATCTATAAGCCAACTGTCGGATCCTCTCAACAATATCAAAGGGACCAAAAAATCTAGGAGCTAACTTGCCCTTGACTCTGAATCTCATCACGCTCTTGAAAGGAGAAATCTTGAGAGATACACGATCACCGACCACAAATTCTAACGGTCTGCGCCTCTTATTAACATATCTAGAGAAGCGATCTTGTGTTGGCGCAGTGGCGGATCTGGATCCCGTTCCCGGGGTGCAGCATCCATAGGGTGTTTGAATTGTTACCTGGCTGGCGTCTAGGCGCCTGGCTCCGACCAGATTCACAGGGAATCTGGCACTTCAACGGTAGGCGGCGGTAGATCTCCTAATTCGGTGCACGAATAGAAACAGGACTCCTTCGTCAGTCTGAACTAGAAGAGCTGACGAATTTTCCATGAACGGAATCTCCACGACAAGGTGATCGAAACAAGTCCGATCATGGCAAGCGGCGGCGGCGCGGCGGCAAGGCGGCGGCGGCCGAGAGAGGCGTGGAGGAGAGGGGTGGGCGGAGCTTGGAGGCTAGGGTTTTGTGTTGTGTGGTGTGTCATACATCAACCCTAGGCCATGTATATGTAGACTAGTGATGGGCTTGGATCGGCCCAATGGGCCTGGGTCAGGCCCAGGTCCATATGAACATTCGGTTCATTTCCATCACCGTGGCTTCATCATAACTCCGATCAACGATCTGATCGGACCAATCTACACAGTTTCCAAAACTGAGTATTATGATGCGAAAACAATTTTTCAGACTTCCCAGTCCAAAATTGCACTTTAGCCCCTCACCTTTAGGGAAATCGCAATTTGACCCCTGTTGACTTTTAGGAAGTCGCACTCCCTAAATTCCTCCTCCTCTGCTCAACACATTGAGCTTAGTTTCCGTGCGGGAATCATTAATCCAGTACTTGTGTGACACTCAATGGTTCACGGATACAGCTAGCCGTGGGCTCACAACCATTGCGACTCCGAAATCACAATTTCGGACTGACCCATCGGATCATGGTAAAGCGCTTAGAAACATCGCCCCATGATCCCCTAGGTATCACTGATAGTGTCTGCAAGAACCAGTTGGTCATGGTTAGCGTACAGTACGGTCCTTTCAACACATATATCCCGATCAGATCAAGACCATTGGTAAATCGAGAGTCGCTAGAGATCCGATATCTATGCATACATCTCGGAGATCAAATAGTGACATCACGAGTGTTACTAGGTAAACCCATTTACCTAAAACACATCTAGTACTCTGGCCAAAGATTTATCACACTATTATCTCCTCAGATAGCATAGGATATCCACGCATGAAAGCGAGCGGTGAATCCTCGACAACGAAGCATCGACTCCTACATGCATCGGGACCTCACCCAATCCCGCCACCTAATGACCCAAATGAGTCGGTAAACGGGTCAAAGTGAGCACCTATTATGTAGAGTCTCAATGACGTTTCGAGTAGTGAGGACTAATCAGTACAACCAAGACCTCGGACTTATCCACTCGACAAATGGTAACCACTCGGAAAGTTCGAACGAGGGTAGTTCGATAGATCACCAGGTCACTATCCATCTGCATGCTCAGAACATCACAATGTTCCCTACCAATGAAACGTGGTACTTCGCATCGCAGATGCTAATCTCAAGCTCGGGCGGCCTTATCCTCATTTTAACTGTCCAATCGACTAGGAACGAGTTCAGAATACACAGTGACTATTAGATGTGTTTCATGATAGCCATCATATCCACTATCACATCTAACATACACTATGGTGCATTCTAGGTCTTTATCCAACACAATTGTTAACATTATAACATAATGAAAATAAAGAATGGAATAAAAGAAATGCGTATTTCATAAATAAAGATCGTCATACACAGGAGTCAATAAAACCCACATGCCACAAGTTGGCTAGTTGGGCATCTACTCTAACAATCTCCCACTTGCCCTATAGCCAACTACTCATCAGACGCAGTCCCATTGTTTCGCGATGTTTTTCAAATAACGGTCCTGGCAAGGGCTTCATAAGTGGATCAGAAATGTTGTCTACAGAGGCGACTCTCTCGACTGCTATGTCACCTCTAGCCACAATATCCCGGATTATGTGGTATTTCCTTAGTATATGTTTGGATCTTTGGTGAGACTTAGGCTCCTTTGCTTGCACAACGGCACCCGTGTTGTTGCAGTACACCGGGACTGGACCAACTCCATCAGGAATTACGCCCAACTCTTGGACGAAATTCCTTATCCAAACCGCCTCCTTAGCAGCAGCTGATTCTGCGATGTACTCAGCCTCAGTGGTTGAATCCGCGATGGTGTCTTGCTTGGAACTCTTCCAAGAGACAGCACCACATTTGAGCATGAATACAAATCCAGAGGTTGAATTCGAATCATCCACGTCACATTGGAAGCTAGAATCAGTGTAGCCTTCCAATTTCAGTTCACCACCCCATATAACATGAACATATTCGTAGTCCTTCGTAAGTACTTAAGAATATCTTTCACAGCCTTCCAATGCATTTGGCCGGGGTTGGCCTGGTAGCGGCTCGTGACACTCAGAGCATATGAAACATTCGGTCTAGTTGAGATCATGTCATACATAATACTACCTATTGCCGAGGCATATGGCAGACGTGTCATACTCTCTATCTCCTCCTCAGTATTCAGATACATAGACTTAGATAGAGTGACCCCGTGGCACATAGGTAGGTGTCCTCTCTTGGACTCTTCCATAGAGAACCGCTTAAGTATGGTATCGATGTAGGTAGCTTGGGTGAGTCCGAGCATCCTTTTCGATCTATCCCGATAGATCTGAATTCCAAGAATATAGGATGCTTCACCCATGTCCTTCATCAAGAATCTACTATAAAACCACACTTTAGTTGACTGCAACATTCCTACATCATTCCCAATGAGTAGAATGTCATCAACATAAAGTACAAGGAATGTCACGGCATTCTTAACTACCTTCTTATACACACATGGCTCCTCGGGATTCTTGATGAAACCAAATTCCTTAATTGATTCATCAAATCTCAGATTCCAACTTCTCGATGCTTGTTTGAGACCGTAGATCGATCTCTGAAGTTTGCATACTTTATGCTCACTTCCTACAGATGTAAAACCTTCAGGCTGCATCATATAGATCTCTTCCTTAATGTTTCCATTAAGGAACGCAG
>KV015143.1:0-13804 GCA_001598015.1 Dorcoceras hygrometricum
GTGTACTAGTTAACGGAGCTTGTAACCGTTGTAAACTTTGACGTTTTTGTATAAAGGAATCATGTTTACGCTACCAGCTGAGTTGAATTATGCTTCTGCTGATTTACTCTTCTGCGGGTAAAATTTTTTTTTTATGGTACATTTTGGACAAACCAGATTAGATTGTTAAACTTGTTTAGTTTGAAACTAAATACCCATTGATTAAGATTAGAAGATTAATTGTGAGCAGAGAGCCTCACAACCAACCTGCCCCGGAAACGCAAACAACCATCGGACGAGACAGAATAGTCCTCAAGTTCGCCAGCCCTAACTTTCAACTTCAACTCGTGGATTGACGGATCGGTCCTCTGAGCTGCTCGAATGTTAGAAACAATCTGCAGTTCCACTTGGAAAGATGAAACCATCACACAATCCTCAGCCGGGTAGAATCTCCAACCCGTAGTGTTAAGATGCTCTTGATCCTTAGAGATGTACAACGACGCAAGCATCTCACTAGCCTTCCTGCTCAAAGCATCAGCTACTACGTTCGAATTCCCAGGCTGGTATTTAATCTCACAGTCAAAATCCTTAAGTAGCTCCATCCACCTACGCTGTCTCATGTTCAAGTCAGGCTGCGAAAACAGATACTGCAAACTCTTGTGGTCGGAGTACACCACAAACTGCTCGCCATACAGGTAGTGACGCCAGATCTTTAACGCAAAGACCACCGCTGCTAACTCCAAATCATGAACTGGGTAACGAGTCTCGTGCGGTTTCAACTGCCGCGAGGCATACGCAATGACTCTACCGTTCTGCATCAACACACAACCTAATCCATTTAGCGAAGCGTCAGAACAAACAACAAAACCACCTGATCCAGACGGCAAAGCCAACACAGGTGCAGTAGTTAACTTCTCCTTGAGCATTTGAAAAGCATTCTCACACTGCTCAGTCCAAACAAACCGTTTATCCTTCTGGGTCAATTGGGTCATCGGCTTAGCTATAGAAGAAAACCCCTCAATGAAACGACGATAATAGCCAGCCAGACCTAAGAAACTGCGAATCTCAGACACATTTCTCGGTCGCTCCCAGTTCAACACAGCATCCACTTTACTGGGATCCACAGAAATGCCATCTGCTGAAATTACATGGCCCAGAAATACAACGCGTTGCAACCAAAACTCGCACTTGGAAAACTTCGCATACAACTGCTGCTCTCTCAACCTCAGAAGAACCATCTCCAAGTGCTCCTTGTGCTCCCTCGGAGTCTTCGAGTAAACTAAGATGTCGACAATAAAAACAATCACAAACTGATCTATGAACTCTCGGAACACATGGTTCATCAGATCCATGAAGACTGCAGGCGCGTTTTTCAACCCAAACGGCATCACCAAAAACTCAAAATGTCCGTACCTCGTACGAAACGCAGTCTTCGCGACATCTTGGTCCCTTACTCTGAGCTGATGGTACCCGGAACGAAGATCAATCTTAGAATACACCGCAGAACCTTGCAATTGATCAAACAGATCATCGATTCTCGGCAACGGGTACTTATTCTTCACGGTGGCTTTATTCAACTGACGAAAATCAATGCACATCCGCATTGAGCCATCCTTCTTCTTCACAAACAAAATGGGCGCTCCCCACGGTGACATACTAGGGCGAATGAAACCCTTCTCCAGCAAGTCATCCAACTGAAACTTGAGTTCTCTCAACTCCGCAGGTGCTAGACGATACAGGGCACGAGAAATCGGAGCTGTGCCTGGCACCAACTCTATGCTGAAGTCAATCTCCCGCCTCGGAGGAAAACCAGGAATCTCCTCCGGAAACACATCAGGAAATTGTCGCACCACAGGAACGTCACTAAGCTGAACACTAGAAGAAGAAGACGCATCCAAAGCGTAGATCATAAAGCCAGCATTCCCCAAAGACAGCAAACTGAACATTTCCATCGCGGAAACCAACGGAATCTTCGATCTCGAGTCCTGGCCATAGAATTCTGCTTTGATAGCTCTTCGTACTGAGGCTTTACCTCGTTTTTCTTTTCCTGCTTTTGTTGTTTGGGTCTGTGTTACCCATTTGCAGGAGTTTCAGGTAACCAAGCTGGACCGAGTGGAAGTTCAGTTGGTCGATCCCCGCATCCCTGAGTCCCAGTTTACTTATGATATGTATTGAACCGGGGGATGCCCCGTGTTATCATGTATTTGGGGATCTATCTTTTGAATTGATTTATGTGGTTACTTGCTGTATCGAGTTGATTTAACTTATATTTTGAATATCGAATATTTTGAACGTATGATTTGAAGTTCAGGCCTTTGTATTTCGAAAAATTTTTAAGCCCTGATTTTAAGCTTCCGTAATTATGCGCTTATTATGTGTTAATTTTTTTGTAATTAGCACGGGGCCTGACACGTGGTCTGCTGTGCTCCAGCTGTCGGGCACACTCTCGCAAAGTGCCCATACTGACCACAAAGGTTGCAGGAACCCTGCACACCAACACACTGAGTGGAAGAATGCTTTCCACCGTAAAAGCCACAAAACTCCGCCCGAGAGCCGCTGCTACTCGAACTGCCAGAACCCGAAGACCCTGAACCAGACTTCTTCTTAAATTGCTGACCGTGGGGTCGAAACCTCTGACGGCCAGACTTCTGAGCTACCTGCTGCTGCTGCTGAGGAAAATGCGCGGACTGAGAACTCTGGGACGATTGAGATCCCTGACCAGTGGGTCTACCACCCTGCACCGCCTGCGCCACCTGCGCCCTGCGCGCACTACGGCTCTTCATGCCCTCCTCGATGTGGATAGCAGTATCCACAGCCTCAGCATAAGACTTGGGCTTGCTTGTCAGAACGCTCTGGTACAGATCTCCATTCAAGCCCTCTACGAACCTGGTGCTCTTGGCCCTCTCCCGGCCAGCAACATGCGGAACATACGCCAACAAAGAAGAAAACTTGCGAGCGTACTCGCGCACAGACAACGAACCTTGCTCCAAAAATTCGAACTCCCGCTCACGGGCAGCTACATAGGAGTCGGGGACATACTCCTGCCTGAAGACCTGATAGAAAGTGTCCCAAGTAATGCCAACACCAGTCTCCAGTAAGGTACTAGACGTACCTCGCCACCAACGCTCTGCGGACTTCCTCAACAATAGGGTCACCAACCTCAATCGGAGATCATCGTCATACTGGGCTCGATCAAAAAGATGTATGACGCTATGGAGCCAAGAATCCGCGTCCTCACTCGACTCATCACCTCGTGCTCACAACAGATAAACACATGCGGAAGCTATCAAAAGTGGGTAAAATTTTCGCTTTTAGGCCCGACGGTTTTAAACATATAATTTAAAATACAACAATACTTAAAATAAGTTTCCCAAATCATAAAACATCCAACAATAAAGCATACATAAGTTCAACATGTATCAAATTCCCCTACGGGTACAACAACAAAGCACAGGGCATCCCCCTGGCTAACTGATACATATATATATATATACTATATGCTACTGGAACACACTAGCCACCTCCTGGGGCACCACCAGCTGGGTTGAAACCACGACCAGCTGTAGAACCTGGGTTTCCTGAAAACAACGCAACAAAGAAACAAACCAAGCCCCGGAGGGACATGGGGTCAAACCCCAGTACGGAGAGCAATAATACAACAGAAATAACAGCAAGGAATAAAATGCAGGTGCTATGCATGAGACGCCGAATAACAACGGAAAGCTCGACCCACAAGGGAGCTAAGGAACTCAAACATAGCTCCAAAAATTACCAACACATGCAGTGGCCACGGGGTGTGTTCACAGTGTGGTAGTGAGCCACTCACCATGATACTACACCCACTTACCGGATGCATCAAACAACTTGACCTGCTGTTGCCTCACCCATGAACTGTGGTAGTTAACCACTCGGCGCATGGTGGCTATGATCCCAGCAGGGAGATGAGAGTGCGGTATTGCCGCTCGCCCTCACATCCTGGTAAGAAATAACAACAATACAACAATGGTACAAAGACTACCAAAACTGGAAAGGAATACCATGCGTGTATGTAACATGCGTAAATGCAAGCATATAAACATATACACGCAGCAATTACACACATAGCATACAAAATCCTCAATAGGACACAACCAGCAGGCACGGTAATTCCACATACCAACGACTACAATTCATCCAAGCCATAACTTCGCTGTAAAACAAGCTCAAATCCGTACCTTATACTGAGCACAACTAACCCTGCGAGAAATCCTGAAGACTCTGGTAAAAGCCTGTTAAACACACGGCATACACAACATAAATCTAACAGGTTGCTAAACCAGCTCACGGCTGGGAGTTTCACTCGACCAGCTGCTCCAATTACCTCAAAAATTACATAGAAAGCTTAAAAACGATGGCTAGGAACAAGGTCTCACCGAAAACCAGAACGTAGCTCTACCAAATCGACGCAACACTCGAACGGCAGTAACTTCGCGTTCCTCGAGTAGCCAATTACAGCTTCTAAAACTGGTATGAATTGAAAGAGCTTCTCAAGAGGAGTCCAATGCTACCTCGCACGAGCAAAACAACCACCGGAAACGACGGGAAATCGCCGGAAAGCTCACGTCTGAACAGTGTTCTAGGGTTCAAAAGATAAGGAACGAAAGGCTGGAAAATTTGCTAAGTATGGGAAATGATAACACAAAATCGAAGACCAAGCCTTCCTATAAATAGAACTTGTAACGACTGGAAATCAATAACAATTATTGTCCACCGACAAAACCAGTCGACACTAACAAATTTCCCAAACCAGCAGCCGCAAGAACCAACAGCTGATCTAACCAACAATCGCTAAAATAACTAACGGCTGGTTCTTAAAACGGCGTCGCAAAAACTTACTCAAACGACGTCGCATACTATACCAGCAGCTGAGTATCCAGTCGCAAGAACAAAACAACGCAACGCTTCTCTCTGCTGGATCCAGTCGCAACCTCAAAACGCAGCGTTGCAACTAACTCAAACGACGTCGCTCCACTGACGTCATCCAGTCGCTAGCTCTCGCGAAATACCAGCAGCAAGCAATAGCGGCGAAACTCACTCGCAGCTGGACTCCCAGTCGCAACAACAAACGACGACGCATCCTCTTTGAGCTACAGGAAAGTTGACCCGCGTTGACATCTATACCTGCTGAACAACCAGCAGACACTCGCACGCAAACCACCAGCTGGTACCAGACGTAAATATCGAAAAACGCGTCGCGCCAAAATAAATCTAAAAACGCAGTCGTTTTGAATCCTCAACGCAAATACACTAACGCATCTGCTGATCTCAACATGCGCAACCAGACTTCACGCAAACGACGGCGTTTCAAGAATTTCACACTAAAACACGCTTCGATTGGTTTTGCCACCGACCAGCCGCTAGCTCTCTACACCAGCTGACACGTCAACCAGCAGGTACCTCAAATATGCGAAAAAAAATACAAAATTTCCAGAATTGCTCAACACACGAAATGGAACCCGAAAATACAGCTCAAACACTCAAATAGAAATCTTAAACCAGCAGAACCTCTATTTATCGATTCATTCCAACGATAAATCTCGATTACAATTCCAGGTCTCACAATTTTGTTCAGCTTTAAATTCCTCGAATGTCTTTGACAGCTTTCTGTACTCATGGACAATTTCATTAAGTGCATTGATGAGGTTCTCTCGTGTAAATTCACTATTGGAGAAATCGAATACCTCATCATCAGTAGTTTGGCTGGCCATGAAGCAGTGGACTTCTTCTTGCTCACTCTCACTTGATGAGCTGCTTGAGGTTGTTTCAGAATCTGAGTCCGCCCATTTGTTGTTGCTCTCCTCAGCAACAAGCACCTTCCGGTCATTCTTCTTGTTGGGCCTCTTCTAAAATCTGTTCCTTCTTTTCTTTGTGGATCGCTTGTCATCTTTCTTAGGCTTCTTACAATCAACTGCAAAATGCCTTGTTCTGCCACAATTATAACAATTTTGATCAGTAGAAATATTTTCTGATTTATGTGCATTGTTATAATTGAAAGAAGGATTTTGAGATCTTCTCATAAATTTCCCAAACTTCTTTACGAAGAGGGACATGACGTCGTTGCTAAGTTGCTCTGCTGTCTTGCTTGGTGAGATCTGTTCTGACACTGTAGCAGCAAGAGCCTTTGTGGGTTGTGAGGTTGATGGATCAGCCTCTGATCTGGTTTCCAGCTCGAACTCATAGGCTTTAAGCTTTTCCAATAGATCATGGAGTTCCAGCTTGTTCAGATCTTTCGATTCACGCATGGCATCGTCTTTACATCCCATTCCCTTGGCAGAGCTCTCATCACCTTGAGAGCCAGTTCTCTATTTGTGTACTCCTTGCCAAGACTCGTCAGATCGATCACCACAGAGCTGAATCTCTCATCAAATTCCGTCATCATCTCTCGTTCTCTCATCTTGATGGACTCATACTTCTGTTGGGCAACAGTCAGCTTGTTTTCTTTTGTTTCATCGTTGCCTTCACAGAGCTGAGTCAACTTCTTCCAGATCTCTTTGACAGTGGTGCAGGTCTTTATCTTGCTGAACATGTTCTTGTTCCAGCGTCTTGTATAGAATGTCCTTTGCTACATTATCCAGGTTGGCTTTCTTCTTATCCTCTGGTGTGTACTCCATTCTGGTTTTCTCTATCCACTGTGGAGAACCAGCAGTAATTTCCATCGCCGTGTTCGCTTTCATAATCTTCATGGGTCCATCTGTTATAACGAACCACATGTCATCATCCTGAGCGGCCAGATGACCTTGCATCCCGAGTTCCAATCATCGTGCTCCTTCTTAGAAAACATAGGAATTTTATTGTGAGAAGTATACATATTGAATATAAGCGCAGAAGATCAAACTGTTCAAAAATTGAGATGACAAGGCTCTGTTACCAATTGATAGGATCAATAGGATTGAAAATAGAGTTAAAATCAGCCAGGAGTTCAGGAGGGGGGCTGAATGAACTCCTTAGATTTTTCTATTTCAAATCCGTTTAAAAACGTTTTACAAGCCTGTGCTTAACTCAAAGCTGAGTGACCAGCTTTAAGGCTCTCAGTTCAAATATGCTCTCTCGGTTAACAATAAATGTGCGGAAATAAACCAATTGAACAGTGAACAATTAAGTAAATAATGATGCACGTAAATAAATAGATAAGGTCAAGAATTTGTTTCTGGAAGTTCGGATCTTAAATCCTACGTCTCCCCTTCTTCCTTTTTAGGAAGGTTCCACTAGAAGATTTGATGATTACAGCTTCTGCAAACACCCAATCACGTAAGCCTCAATTAACGTGAACTCCTAGCACCCAAATCTACGCAGAATCCTTTGCTGGTTACAAGTAAATGTATTTTTAGAACTGCTTCACTTAGCAAGTTCTTTACAGACTCTGTTTCGAATAAATCAATGAATACAACACACACAGAGTTTGTAACTCTTCTGGTTTTGAGCAATATGAATATTTGGCTAAGGTAAACCAGAAGAAATCTCTCGAAGATATATTCCTGTTTTTGCACTGAACAGCTGTTCTTCGAAAATGAGAGCTGGGATATTGAATAGATTATGACTTGAAGGATTTTTACCAAATAATCAGATAGACGGAGATTGTAAATCGACATAGAGCTTCTCCGTTTGAATCTCTTCAGCTATTTATAACATCCATCTTCAACGGTCATTAAATGAGCCAGTAGATACAACCCTTATTTGAATTTCTTCATCGTATCGGGCATTAATTGCACCATTAATGCTGAGTAGGGGTTTGTCTGCTGTTGTCAGAGCTTTATTGATTTTAATACCAAAGTGGGTAAACAACATAACCACCAACTCTGCGTTCTGTGGAATATACTCCAAATTTCTCTAATCTTGTCTCTCTTGAATCCATATTGTCTAACAGGCTTTATCTGATTTAACATTGATCGTTGAATCATCTGGACCATTAGCTGATAAGATCTGAAGCTAATATATGAAATCTGTTAAGCTCTGATATGAAATATGCTCTAAGCTGTTTCGAATTAAATGCAAGCTTCAGGATCTCTCCTTTACGAATCTTCCCCTTTTTCTCTTCTTTTACAAATATATCCCATCTTCTCTCTTATCTGAATCTTAGAAACCTCTGGTCTGATCTGATCTGTAAAAAATATCTGACCCAATAGATTCTGTACTGAACTGAGTCTCTGAGCTGAATGGTTCTGATCTGATCACCAAACATCTGTACTGAATCTGATATACTCGAATCTGAAATACTCCGAAATTATCTATAAAATACGCCTAGTCCAAATATGAATGGATCTGAGTCCCCAATAACTTAGTCCAAATCTGATAAACTTATATTCCAGATCTGATAGCTTATATTCAGTTATTTGTCTTGTTTATGTTATCACCAAAACTTATAAATTTTATTTTAACAGATTTAATGAACCAGCTCAAGAAACTGCGAGCTCAGAAGGATGAGAAGAAGAAGTCACTGTTGTTTGAGCTAGAGGTAACCCGAGCAGAAGTCCAATCATCTGAGGCCCGGGCTCAGTCTTTTGAAGCTCGAGGTCAACGTTCTGAGGAGGAGAACAAGGGTCTTCAGGCCGAGGTTAATAAGTTACAAGGAGAGGTAGAGACTTCTTGGCGGCTCGGGAACGAAAAGTTCCTGCAGTGCAAGGAGTTTGATAACCTGTGTTCAGAGAGAGCCTCGGTCTACTTCGAACATGGATTTAACGGATGTCTGACCCAGTTCAGGGCTAATGCCTATTCTGAAGATGAGCATCCAGCTCTGTTCATTAATGTGGTGGCATTGGATGACATGCCAGAGGAGGGAGAGATGGTGGAGGAAGACAACTCGGGTTCAGAGGCAGCCGCCCCCCCAATCCTGATATATGCATCTAGGCTATCTCTTGACTTGTAATGAATTGAGAATAATGAAATCTACCTTTTCTTTTTCTCTTATGTGTTTGTCTCGAGCACTAACGTGAATGCATAGTTTGAGCACGAATTTTTCCAAAACATAACTAGCACCCCAAGGTTGAAAACGATCACGTTAGAATAGCAAGTGCGAGTAGAATTTTTGAGATAACTCGAGCTTTATCAAAAACGTTGTACCAAAAATTATCAAGTACCCGAGAGGAGCAAGTCCTTGATTAGGTCAATCCTTTGCCCGCAATTAAGTTGGGTTTATACCCGAGCTCTCGGTGTAAGTCCTTGGGTAACCCTCCAAACCTTTTGGTGTAGTTCAGCATTCTGAGCGTGCAGCTCGGTCCTCGGATCCTGACCAAAAATTTTTCTATGACGCAATATGCAGGGCTTTATATCCGAGAGATTGTACGATTACATGGAGTTCCAATCTCCATAGTGTCGATAGAGACCCGAGGTTTACTTTTTCTTTCTGGAAGAGCTTGCACTCTTCCATGAGGACAAAGTTGCTTTTCAGTACAGCGTTCCACCCATAGACATACGGACAGTCAGAGAGGGTGATACACTTCTGGAGGATGTACTGCGGACATGATTGATTTTCAAGGAGGATGGGAGTCGAGATTACCCTTAGTGGAGTTCACCTATAACAACAGTTATCAGTCGTCGATCGGTATGGCTCCATATGAGGTAATCTATGGGAGGAAGTGTAGATCTCCTGTTCACTGGGATGAGGTAGGGGAGAGGACGAAGCTTGGACCAGAAATTTTGAAGTAGACTGCAGAGGTGGTAGTCAGAATAAGAGATAGGATGAGGGCCGCTTAGAGCCGACAGAAGAGTTATGCAGATAAGAGGTGGAGGGACCTCGAGTTCGTGGTGGGTGACCCATGTGTTTGTCAGGATCGCATCGGTGAAGGGCGTTATGAGATTCGGGAAGAAGGGCAAGCTGAGCCCGAGGTACATCGGTCCATTTGAGATTCTTGATAGAGTGGGATATCTAGCATATCGGGTGGCATTACCACCTAACCTCATAGGAGTTCATAACGTGTTCCACGTGTCCATGCTAAGGAAGTACATTTAAAACCCATAACATGTGCTGAGCCTTGAGTCCTTGCAGCTTACACCAAACTTGTCCTACAAAGAGAGGCCTGACCGCATCCTAGGTAGTCAGAAAGGAAGTTGCGCAATAAAGTGATCAGAATGGTCAAGGTCAAGTGGCTGAATCACTCAGAGGAGGAAGCTACTTGGGAAACTGAGTTAGACATGAGGAGCCGCTATCCGGAGTTGTTTGGTAAGTTTAAATTTCGAGGATGAAATTTATTTAAGGGGGGAGGATTGTAGCGTCCGAGATCCGCTCACCGTAAACCACATGCATGAGATAAAATTTTTAAAATGAAATTTTAATTGAGGATTTAAAGTACTAATGATGATTTTATTGTGAGATTTTAAATGTGTTTCTTGAGGTTTTCGATTTCAGGTGATTATCCAGTGCCGGGATACGGAAGGATGATCGGGGACGATAGAGGTGACTTTAAAAATATTCCAAAATTTATTTTAAAGATTTTAGGTGAAAAAAAATATTTCTTTCATTTTATATTTAAAGTTTTAGTAGCGACTGGGAAAATGTGAATTTTGAGCGCTATTTTCACGAAAAAGATTTTTGAGAAAAGAGAGAGTAAGCATTTAAATTTTTTATAATACCAAAATTTTGTTCATTTCAGATATAATTTGAATGAAATAGTGTGTAGAAAATTTAATATTTGTAGGTTTAGACAATTATCAATTTAATTATAACTTAGAGGGCCAAATTGCGATTTGGAACAAATTAGCTACACTTAACCTAATAATTATTAACTTAAACCTTCTGCCTCCTATATTCCCACAATTCAACAGCCGATACACTCCCCAAAATAGAGCTAGGGAAGCCGTGGGTTCCAAGGGAAATCTTGAAGGAAATTTCGTATCCCGATCCATTCCGACGCTTTCGGTAACGGTTAATCGCAAATTTTCTCCATACAAGGGAAGTTTTAAACCTTTGTTTTTGCCATTTTCAGGTAATATACGTGTGTTTTGTTGTTCTTATGTATGAGAATTGATGTAGAAATCATTTTGAAACAGCAAGATACAAGTTCTGAAATTCTGTTGCTCAACCTTCGAATTTCTGCATCTTTTGTTCGAGCACATGCTGTCGGTGTTCAGGGACTGTTGCTGCTTGGTCTTGAGGTTAAGTGGTCCATTAACTTGTGTTGTATAAGCTGGTTACATGGTAGGAGCTGTGTTGGTCACGGCAGATTGTAGGATGAAGGTGGGCGATTGTTTCTGGTATGGTAGTGTCTTCTGGGCGTGAGTCACTAGGGGTCCTTGGGGGATGGTTGAGGCATGTTTGGGGATTTTAGGATGACCGTAGAGCAGCTGGTAGGAGTAGCAGCTGGCCTAGTTTCTGCAAGTAACGTGAGGGCATGCAAGGAGGGAAGGTAAATGGGTCTGTTGAGTCTTAAGCGTTGCTGCATAGTTTCTGATTGGTTAGGAGTCACGAAAATGGTCTGAAATGAGGTCTATAGTATCTTAGGATGCTGTATGTGTTGTGGTTTGTGGTATAGGTGATGTGGAGAATTAAAATGAAGGCATGTAGTAGGGTCGAATCTAAGGAGTGATCGGTGCTAGAGTTTTGGTTGATGTAGAATGGAGGAATTCATAAAGCTTAAGTGAGGTTGAGAAGTAGGATGAATAAAAAGTGTCCTAAGATAAGTTTAATTGTTGCAGGTTGAGGATATACAAGTTAGAATTCATATAGACCCGTTTAAGTGTCAATAGAATTCAGCACGTAACAATGAAAGTTTAGACGTCGTGGCAGCAACCCCGAAGGCATCCGAACAGAATTTTTATGGTTTGTAAACATGTTTAAGATGTGTAAAATTACACTTTCTAGGCTTGGATTGATTGTGATGAGTTTTTGGCTTGTTCGATGACTCGTGGAGACCGTCCGATGTCCGAGTAGACCGTTGAGAAGTCTAGAACGGTCCCAATTGATGTTGACTTCCTTATTTTATAACCCATCGCAAACACGTTTATGGGCAACAAGCTTTTTAAAATGAAATGATGAATTTTATTGTGTTAATGGCATGTCACGCGACGTTTATGTTTGAATGAAAAATGAGGAAAATATTATTTTGAGGAATGCAAATTGTTTGTGACCAAGACGTGGAGGAATATGGTGACTACGGCGCATGAGGTCCGTAGAGCCATATTAGAGGGGGATAGTGACTATGGCACATGAGGTCCATAGAGCTATTCCAGCCTAGTACTATGTTTTATAGCTTGATCAACCGAACAGAGGGGTCGCATCAATGAGCAAACTTCACCGAAAATATCATTATTGAGGATTTACATTATTTACATACCATGTCGTATAGTTTGAGGATTTGAGGATGAAGTTTATTTAAAGCTTTTGATTATGATGTTTAAAGTTTATAGTTTAAAGATTAAAGTTTACAGTTTAAAATGCTTTTAAAGTTCTGATGTTGAAGTTTAAAATGTATTTTTAGTATTGCTATTTTAATGCATGTGGGTGTATATTTAGTACTTGTTATTCAAGTTTGAGCTTGCTGAGCATCTAGGCTCACTAGATCTGATTGTGTGCAGGTGATAATGATGACGAGGTTCGAGGCGGTGACGTTTGAGGAGCTCGGACACTGGCGGTGCACTCCCGAGACCATCTAAGCTTCCGCAAAAGATTTTTATGAGATGTTACTTAAATTTTGAGGATACATTTTCCTTTAGGAGTTATTTTGAAATAAATTCTTATTTCGTTAGAGTTTGAAATTTGATATTTAATTCGTTTGAAAATTTTGTTGGGATATACACTTTATCGCGGTATGACATTATTTGATAATTTTTTTAGTAGTAGGGTCGAATCTAAGGAGTGATCGGTGCTAGAGTTTTGGTTGATGTAGAATGGAGGAATTCAGAAAGCTTAAGTGAGGTTGAGAAGTAGGATGAATAAAAAGTGTCCTAAGATAAGTTTAATTGTTGCAGGTTGAGGATATACAAGTTAGAATTCATATGGACCCGTTTAAGTGTCAATAGAATTCAGCACGTAACAATGAAAGTTTAGACGTCGTGGCAGCAACCCCGAAGGCATCCGAACAGAATTTTTATGGTTTGTAAACATGTTTCAGATGTGTAAAATTACACTTTCTAGGCTTGGATTGATTGTGATGAGTTTTTGGCTTGTCCGGTGACTCGTGGAGACCGTTCGATGTCCGAGTAGACCGTTGAGAAGTCTAGAACGGTCCCGATTGATGTTGACTTCCTTATTTTATAACCCATCGCAAACACGTTTATGGGAAACAAGCTTTTTAAAATGAAATGATGAATTTTTATGGTGTTAATGGCATGTCATGCGACGTTTATGTTTGAATGAAAAATGAGGAAAATATTATTTTGAGGAATGCAAATTGTTTGTGACCAAGACATGGAGGAATATGGTGACTACGGCGCATGAGGTCCGTAGAGCCATATTAGAGGGGGATAGTGACTATGGCACATGAGGTCCGTAGAGCTATTCCAGCCTAGTACTATGGTTTATAGCTTGATCAACCGAACAGAGGGGTCGCATCAATGAGCAAACTTCACCGAAAATATCATTATTGAGGATTTACATTATTTACATGCCATTTCGTATAGTTTGAGGATTTGAGGATGAAGTTTATTTAAAGCTTTTGATTATGTTGTTTAAAGTTTATAGTTTAAAGATTAAAGTTTACAGTTTAAAATGCTTTTAAAGTTCTGATGTTCAAGTTTAAAATGTATTTTTAGTATTGCTATTTTAATGCATGTGGGTGTATATTTAGTACTTGTTATTCAAGTTTGAGCTTGCTGAGCATCTAGGCTCACTAGATCTGATTGTGTGCAGGTGAGA
>KV015153.1:0-11460 GCA_001598015.1 Dorcoceras hygrometricum
TTGTTTGTACAAGAGTCAATGAAAACCCACACGCCACAGGTTGGCTAGTTGGGCATCTACTCTAACACTACTATCCGAGCGAAACAAAAGTGTTTGTTTCCAGGAAGGCCACCTTTATGGAAAGGGAATTTCTACTTGATAGAAAGGGCAAATTAGTAGAACTCGAAGAGGTTCGAGATCCAATCGAAGTACCAGGTGAGTCTCCTGCACCTACAGAGCCAGTGCCAGAAGTGGTCGCACCTAGGAGGTCCGAAAGGATTCCTAGGGCTCCTGAGAGATATGGTTTTGTCCTTGAAGATGATCCAAGTGATCAAGTTGTTGGATCTGATCCAAGAACTTTCAAGGAGGCAATTTCTGATGCTGATTCTAATTTATGGCTTGAAGCAATGCAGTCTGAGTTTGACTCAATGCATGCTAACCAAGTTTGGACTCTTGTTAACCCTCCTGAAGGAATTGTTCCTATTGGATGTAAATGGGTATACAAGAGGAAACTTGGGCCTGATGGTAAGGTAATGACCTACAAGGCACGACTGGTCGCGAAAGGTTACACTCAAAGGCAAGGTGTTGACTATGATGAAACCTTCTCGCCCGTCGCAATGTTCAAGTCAATTAGAATCTTGTTAGCCATAGCTGCGTGGTACGACTATGAGATATGGCAAATGGATGCGAAAACTGCGTTCCTTAATGGAAACATTAAGGAAGAGATCTATATGACGCAGCCTGAGGCTTTCACATCTGTTGGAAGCGAGCATAAGGTATGCAAGCTTCAGAGATCGATCTACGGTCTCAAACAAGCATCGCGAAGTTGGAACCTGAGATTCGATGAAACCAAGATGAAACAATTAAGGAATTTGGTTTCATCAAGAATCCCGAGGAGCCATGTGTCTATAAAAAGGTAGTTAAAAGCGCTGTGACGTTCCTCGTACTTTATGTTGATGACATTCTACTCATTGGGAATGATGTAGGAATGCTGCAGTCAACTAAAGTATGGCTGTCTAGCAGATTTTCAATGAAGGACATGGGTGAAACATCCTATATTCTTGGAATACAGATCTATTGGGATAGATCTAAACGGATGCTCGGACTCACCCAAGCTACCTACATCGATACCATACTTAAGAGGTTCTCTATGGAAGAGTCCAAGAGAGGACACCTACCTATGTGCCACGGGGTCACTCTATCTAATTCTATGTGTCCAAAGACTGATGTGGAGATAGAGAGTATGGCACGTGTACCATATGCCTCGGCTAAGTCTATGTGTCCGAAGACTGATGAGGAAATAGAGAGTATGACACGTGTGTCACGAGCCGCTACCAGGCCAACCCCGGCCAATTGCATTGGAAGGCTGTGAAGGATATTCTTAAGTACTTACGAGGGACTAAGAATATGTTCATGGTCTATGGGGGTGGTGAACTGAAACTGGAAGGCTACATTGATTCTAGCTTCCAGTGTGACGTGGATGATTCGAAATCAACCTCTGGATTTGTATTCATGCTCAATGGTGGTGCTGTCTCTTGGAAGAGTTCCAAGCAAGACACCATCGCGGATTCAACCACTGAGGCTGAGTACATTGCAGCATCAGCTGCTGCTAAGGAGACCGTTTGGATAAGGAATTTCGTCCAAGAGTTGGGCGCCATTTCTAATGGAGTTGGTCCAGTCCCGGTGTACTGCGACAACACGGGTGCCGTTGCGCAAGCAAAGGAGACTAGGTCTCACCAAAGATCCAAACACATACTGAGGAAATACCACATAATCCGGGATATTGTGGCTAGAGGTGACATAGCAGTTGAGAGATTCGCCTCTGCGGACAACGTTGCTGATCCACTTACGAAGCCCTTGCCTGGACCATTGTTTGAAAAACATCGTGAAACAGTGGGATTGCGTCTGATGAGTAGTTGGCTTTAGGGCAAGTGGGAGATTGTTAGAGTAGATGCCCAACTAGCCAACTTATGGCGCGTGGGTTTATAGACTCTTGTATATGACAATATTTATATATGATATTCGCATTTCTTTATATGGCATTCTTTACTTTCATTGTGTGTATGATGATTAACAATTTTGTTGAGTAAAGACCTAGAGTAAACCTAAGTGTATGTTAGATGTGATAGGTGGGTATGACGGCTATCATGAAACACATCTAATAGTCACTGTGTATTCTGAACATGTTCCTAGTCGATTGGGCCGTCAAAATGAGGATAAGGCCGCCCGAGTTCGAGACTAGTATCTGTGATGCGAAGTACCATGTTTCATTGGTAGGGATTCATGTACGTCATTGAGACTCTACATGATAGGCGTTTCACTTTGACCCGTTTGCCGACTCACTTGGGGTCATAAGGCGTCGGGATTGGGTGAGACCCCGATGCATGTAGGAGTCGATGCATCGTTGTCGAGGATTCACCGCTCGCAGACATGCGTGGATATCCTATGCTATCTGAGGGGATAATAGTGTATAATCTCTGGCAAGAGTAATAGAAGTGTTTTAGGTAAATGTGTTTACCTAGTTACACTCGCGATGTCACTATTCGATCACCAAGATGTATGTATAGCTATCGGATCTATAGCGACTCTCGATTTACCAATGGTCGTTGATCTGATCGAGATATATGGATTGAAAGGACCGTACTGTACGCTAACCACGACCAACTGGTTCTTGCAGGCACTTTCAGTGATACCTAGGGGATCATGGGGCGATGTTGCTAGATGCTCTTACCATGATCCGTTGGGCAAGTCCGGGATTGAGATTCCGGAGCCACAATGGTTGTGGGCCCACGACTAGCTGTATCCCTGAACCATTGAGGGTCACACAAGTACTGGATTCGAGATTCCCGCACGGATACTCGGCTCAATGTGTTGAGCATACGAAGAGGATTTTGTGATGGTCCCGGAAATAGGATCACTAAGCAAATAGGAGTTCAGAAAGGGGGGGGGGGGTTGAATGAACTCCTTCGATTTTTCTATTTCAAAGTTCTTTTAAAATGTTTGGATCTCAGTTTTATGCAAACTTCTCAGCCAACAAAATATGTGCGAAAATAGGCTGATTGGTTTGTGAACAATGAACAATGCGCAACAGTAAATAAATATGTAAGTAAGAGATTGAGTCGAGAGTTTGTTTCTGGAAGTTCGGATATCAATATCCTACGTCTCCCCTTCTTCCTCCTCGGAAGGTAGAACTAAAAGACTTTGATGTGAGTAGCCTTTCTACAAACACCCGATCCCGTAACCCGCAGCTACGAGAACTCCTAGCGCTTTACAATACTTCACGCAGACTTCGCTGCTGGTTTTTACAATGCTTTGAACGTTTTTCGAACTTCTTTACAAGACAGTTCGTTTACAGACTCAATGAATATATCAATGAAAACATGAATCTAGAGACTGTAAATATCTTCTGGTATCAACAATGAATAACCAGAAGATTGACTCGAAGGTATTTCAAATGAAGATTAAACGATTAGTTCTTCGAGTCTTTGAGCTTTTGAAGATATCAACGAAGTGTAAGCTCTGTATGGATTTTGGCAGCGTGACAGCAATAGATAATAAGCGAAGTGTTTTTTCTTCAACACCGCTGCTGATATTTATAGGCTTCGACTGCAACGGTCATATTAATTCTCCAAAGGAAAATGAATCCCGTTTGAATTACTGCCAAAATCGTACACCGTAATTCCTGCTCCACTGCAAGGTCAAATGCTCATCCACAGAGCCAATTTTTCTTCTTTCCATTTTTGTGTAAGCATGGAGAAACGGCCTCTGTACACTGTACTATTCACCCAAAATAGTACCTAACTTGTCTCCTTCATTCCAGGCAACTGTACGATCGTACAAATCTTTTCCTTAGGAGCAATCGATCGTATTTGAAACACTTTGAGCTTGCGCCTGAAATTACTTTGATAACCAGAACTTACATCCATCGTCGTTGTCAAGAACTTCGACTGGAAAAACGCCTGGAAGAATTCACCTGCTGATATGCATATGCGTTTTTCCATCTGCTGATTCCTTTAGCGATAAAACGATGTCGTGTCAACTTATTTAAGTGACGTTGTTTTGCTATCTTTGTAAAGCATCTGCTGGTTAACACCAAGTAGTGCATCTGCTGGTTTGTCAAAAGGAACGCTTCTGCTGAATCAATCAAAACGTTGTCGTTCCAACTTAACCAAACGCTGTCGTATCTCAATCTCCAACAAATAGACTTAACCAACTGCTGAACACTTCAAGAAAGTATCTGCTGATTACTTCATCTGCTGATGCGAAACTGTGCACTCCAACGACGTCGTTCTAACTTATCAAAACGCTGTCGTTTACCAATCCTTAGCAAAACACGCTGAAACTCAAAACGGTATCTGCTGAACTACTCAAACCGTTCAACTGCTGATCGCATACCATCTGCTGAAATCTCACGAATACTCCAACTGCTGAAATACCACTGTAGATAGATAAGACGATCTCCTGAAGAGTGCGACAACTGATTGTCCAATATCATCTTGTCTTATTTTTGTTATCACCAAAACTTATAAAATATTGTCCTAACAATTTCCCCCTTTTTGGTGATGACAAAACTTCAGCAGCCGAGACAAAAGATATGCAAAAATAAATTGCACACTATCTGCTGGAAAACAAATTTTATTGACCAACAAAAATTGTACATAGGATGTGTACAAAGAATATCAGCAGAAAAAGAAAATCTAGTCTTTTCTCCTTCTTTTCAACGACCTTGCCTCTCTTCTCCTTCTTTCTCTGTCTCGCTCCACTGCATCTCTGTCAGCATCCAGCACTGTATGAACAATGCGTCTCTTAGCCATTTCAACTCTTTGCTCAAACGATGGAGTCACAGCACTGCCTTCAATTTGTACATTCGCAGGATGTTGAAGTCCTTGGCTGCCACTTTCCCCCTTTTTGTCAGCACTGCCCCTATGAATATAATCAACAAGCTCACTAAGCTGGGCATGAATAACATTATGATTTTCCTGTGCTGAACTCTGGAATTCGAGAAGCTGATGGGAAAGGGCTTCCTTGGCGGCCTCAACATCCTTTTGAATAGCAATAACGCGAGAGGCCATGATGTCCACTTTGGCATTAACAACTTGCACTTCTTGTCGAACATCCGCTAGTCCTTGAAAAATAGAAGCATTCTGAGCTAGGACATTTTTGCGAAATTCATTGAAGCGTATAGTGTGACATCATCAAGAGTGCGAACTTCTTGTCGTGCTCCCTGAGATAAATTTCTAAATATATCTGCTTGATCCCATCCTTTTGAATAGCAATAACGCGAGAGGCCATGATGTCCACTTTGGCATTAACAACTTGCACTTCTTGTCGAACATCCGCTAGTCCTTGAAAAATAGAAGCATTCTGAGCTAGGACATTTTTGCGAAATTCATTGAAGCGTATAGTGTGACATCATCAAGAGTGCGAACTTCTTGTCGTGCTCCCTGAGATAAATTTCTAAATATATCTGCTTGATCCCTCAGGGAGTCACACACGCTCTGTTCAATTTTGCGTAGCGTTGAAGACAGGCCACTTTGATAGTCAAAAATTTGCTCCAAAAGATTGGCTTGAAGATCAGCAAAAGCAGCAGAGAGATCTTGAGAAATCGGAGGTACAGAAGACGCAGTAGCATCAACATATGTCTTATCAAAGTGTAGCGAAGAAGAACTCTCAGGAGAGATAGGAGAAGACGGACGCTGATCCAAAGAGAGCTGTACACTCGGAACAACTGACTGAGCAATCTGTACACTACGAAAAGCCGCTCTATCCAAAGCAATAGACGAAAGAAACTCCGAAATATCGGCTGTAGATAAACTGCTAAACAACCTGTACTGAATGTGAATTGTGCAAAACTGAGACAAACGAAGAGTAAATACTGTCGGCTGGCGAGAGGCAAAACAAGAATCGGTCTCAACAATCTCTAAAGCTCTACAGAAGTTGATGGAGCCAACTGGTAATAATCTTCGAGAAGCACAAAAAACAGTTACCTCCAAACAAACATCCGCCCATCTCTTCTTCATCAGCCTAAAAAACACACTCATTGAAGGTAGAGTTTCATCAAATTGCCGCTGACGAGGAACTACAGTAGAGATCACCTTCCGGGGAATTTTAACCAACCTATCAGCACAAGGCTCCACTGTCCACATTCCATCAACCAAAATCATTGTCCTAATCCAGCACGACGATCGAGTATTTGAGTTGGTTCTGGCAATTACAGCGCCTCGATCGCGTGGGCTCCCTTCAAAAATTTTAGAGCAGCCGGGCCTGTTCCATGTAAGACCAAGAGTGCGTGCCTCCTTTGCCAATTAATCTAAGAAATAAAGATAGAGGTCGGAAAGCAGCTCTATGACTTGAATATCAACAGCCGAAGATCCTTGGCCAGGAGCAAAATTGGCCCTCCACGTTTCCAAAAATTTCCACACCAAAACTGTTATATACTTGAGCAGAATATAAAATTTCCGCTGAATGGCTTCCTGACGAGACTCTGTTTCTCCCCAGGACAGAACTTGCTCTTCCTTTTTGTACATTTCTTCAAAATTGATCGTAGCCAGTTTCTTCAGGCTGAAAGAATGAAAGAATGTAGCGACCTCATCAATTACCTGTGCCCGAAAATTCACAAGCAATTCGATATCTGCACAGATCAAAGAATAATGCTCCTCAGCAGGATTGCCCTTAACAGGGTCTTTCTCCACCAAAACTTCTTTCCCTTTATCTCCGATAGGAATCCGAGGAAGACTTTGTAGAAACCAGGTCCACTTATTGACGCCTGGAATCTTTATAGATTTTCCCATCGTAATCTTCGTAATCTCCATGCTGGAAGAGGGCAGAGGAATATCGACTGGAATCGTCAAGAGTATATCATCCAGCGACATTCGCTCATCAGCACTGAGCGTATCATCAGCAGAGATTTGAGCCACATATTCCTGGACCTGCTGATCTCCATCAGCAGGGACAACGTCAACAGTTGCTAATTCTTCATCAGTGTCACTCGCAGTGACCACTGGACGTTCAGCTTCCCACTGCTTCACGAGATCGTCGTAGGGAAGATCAAACCAAAGCTTCTCTTCAGTAACTGCTGGTTGAGCTATATCAGCAGGTGCGTCAGCTGCTCGAGTTTCATCAAGCACCTGCTGAATAATATCGACTGGAATCGTCAAGAGTATATCATCCAGCGACATTCGCTCATCAGCACTGAGCGTATCATCAGCAGAGATTTGAGCCACATATTCCTGGACCTGCTGATCTCCATCAGCAGGGACAACGTCAACAGTTGCTAATTCTTCATCAGTGTCACTCGCAGTGACCACTGGACGTTCAGCTTCCCACTGCTTCACGAGATCGTCGTAGGGAAGATCAAACCAAAGCTTCTCTTCAGTAACTGCTGGTTGAGCTATATCAGCAGGTGCGTCAGCTGCTCGAGTTTCATCAAGCACCTGCTGAATTATCACATCCACATCATCAGCAGAAGGCTCTGCTACCTGCTGAATAGGTATAGCCTCTTCTGCGACCTCTACCAACTCCAGGGAAGAAATAGAAGAAACAGATTTCTTCTTGACAGTCCTCTTATTCTTGGGTACAGCTGCTTCAACATCGGCAGCAGGTCTCTTCTTCGAGATAGCCTTTTTCTTTGCTGCCCCAGTAACCTCTTCAGCACCATCTCGATCATTGATGGAGACAAAACGATGCACAGTCTTCTTAGATAGGACCTTGGAGGCTGGGAACTCTGAGGACTCACCCAACTCCAGAGAAGGAAAAGTCGCCAGCAACATACTGATTTGAATGGCAAACCCTTTGGCTTGCTTGGACCCAGAGGTCACCATCTTCTTCAAAATATTGAACAAAAACTTAGCCCAGTTCATCTTAATCCTGCAAACAACCGCCGTCATCAACGAAAACTTCTCAACCGTAATAGCATTGAAGGACCCGGCCTTCACAGAGAGAGCCTTAGCCACAATATCACAAAGAAGGCGGAATTCAAACTTCATCTGGTTCTTTCTTCCTGACAGACTGATCGGCTCACCAGACAAAGAAACTATGCTCCTCGCATCAAAAACCATATCCTTGGGCATCTCAGAAAGATCCCCCAATCCATCAACAGAAAGCTCAAAAGTCTCAGCAAATAACTCCTCAGAAATCTCGACGAAAACCCCATCGACCGAGCTAACCACCAATCCATCTCTCACACGCCCATTAGCAAAGAACTCGCAAGGGCTTCCTCATACACTACCGCAGAACAGCCCAAGAAACCCTGTAATCCAGAAGCAACCAGGGCCTGAAACATCGAAACCATTCCTGGTTCATCCATTGCCAAAACGGAGTCGAAGTCGACATGAATAGCGTTGCTATAGAAAGACGCGGCCATTGCTAACGATAGAAGATTGGAAAATGACGCCTGTAAAATCTTTGCAAGGGAAAAATATGCGTACAAGAGAAATTCGAGAGAGCAAATAAGCAAGGTAAAAGAGAATGAACAGTCAGATGGTAAATAAGTAAAGAATGCAAAGAGTTTTTGGAGAGATAAAATGTTGATGTGACTGTTTGCATGGGAAGACACGTGTCAACCATCCGTTAGCGCGTACAGTTTTGAAAAAGATTTGAAAATTTTCAAAAAATTTTGATCGTACGGTGAAAAGCATTTTCCAAAATTTTAATAAAATAAAGCACAAAAAATAGATAACTTCGCGCCAAAGGTAAATAGTCACAACTGCTGATACAGTAAGTGTAAAAACACTACTGCTGATTCGATATTGCTCTGAGGGTGGCAAGTGCTGATAACTTATAAGCACCAGCAGTATACACGCAACTACGGATTATGTCCAGCAGCAACATGTTCTGCTGACGTCACACTTATTAAATCAGCACCTGGTTCCCCCTACGACTAATATACTCCAAACGCAAGAAACGCTTATTTCAGCAGGTAGGCTAGTCGTTCCCCCTGAACAACAAACCTGCTGCTGATTTAAGCAATGGCTTATCAACCTGCAAAGGCGTTAGTACACAAACAATTAAGGCAACTCAAGAAGACCTAAAGAGTTTCTAAAATAAGAAAACTTAGCGTCCGGCAGAGGCTTTGTGAAAATATCAGCTACTTGCTGCTCAGTTGACACATACTCCAGCTGTACCACTTGTGCTCTTGCGATCAATCCTGCAACCTGCGTAATCTGCATCACTATACCCAATTAATTCAAAGCCGGAGTCTTTGGGATACCAAAGACCCGCGTTGGAAGTACCCTTTAAATACTTGAGGATTCTCTTAACAACAATATAATGTGATTGCTTTGGCTCTTCTTGAAATCTAGCACACATACAGACAGCAAACATGATGTCTGGTCTGCTAGCAGTTAAGTATAGCAAAGAGCCTATAATACCACGATACAAAGATACCTCGATGGCAGTTCCAGCTTCATCTTTGTCCATATTGATCGTGGAGCTCATGGGAGTAGCTGCTGCTGAACTATTTTCCATTCCGAATTTCTTCAGCAGTTCTTTAGTGTATTTCGCCTGGTTGATGAATATTCCATTCTCCAACTGGCGCACTTGTAAGCCTAAAAAGAATGTCAGCTCCCCCATCATGCTCATCTCAAACTTATCCTGCATCAACTTAGAAAATTTCTTGCACAGTTTGGGGTTAGTTGACCCAAAGATAATATCATCAACATATATTTGAACAAGTAATACATGGTCATCCTTAACAAATTTGAACAAGGTTTTTTCTACTGTGCCTATTGTAAATTGATGTTCCAGCAGGAAGTTTGTGAGTGTATCATACCAAGCTCTGGGTGCTTGTTTCAACCCATATAGAGCTTTGTCCAGTTTGTAAACAAACTCAGGATTTGTATGATCAACGAAGCCAGGAGGTTGTGCAACATACACTTCCTCTGTCAAGATTCCATTAAGAAAAGCACTCTTGACATCCATCTGAAAGACTTTAAAGTCTTTATATGCAGCGTATGCAAGAAACATGCGTATGGCTTCTAATCTAGCTACTGGTGCGAAAGTTTCATCGAAGTCTATTCCTTCCATTTGTCTAAATCCTTGTGCAACCAGCCTAGCCTTATTTCTTGTAACTATTCCATCTTCATTCAGTTTGTTCCTAAAGACCCAACGAGTTCCTATGACTGAATGATTTTTAGGTCTAGGTACAAGTTGCCATACTTTTTTTCGTGCAAATTGATTTAGCTCTTCTTGCATAGCTTCTATCCAGCTTGGGTCAGCTAAGGCTTCATCTATTATCTTAGGTTCTATATGTGAGATGAATGCAGCATCAAAATGATCATACTGAGATAGCTGGCCTCTAGTGCGAACAGGGGATTCAAAATTACCTATGACTTGCTCAGGTGGATGATTTCTATTCCACCGAAGATCAAGTCCAATGGGATTTGATTGTTGTTGTTCCCCCTGAGTTGCTGGATGATTTGCAGCTATTGGATCAGCAGACGCTAATTGATTTGAATCGCTAGCTTGTGCGTATGCTTCCTGCTGGTAAGAATTGCTCGCTGCTGATGCATCAGCAGGTAGAATTGATGCGCTAGGCGCTGATTGACCAGCAGGAGATACTACTTGACAATTTCGCGCGACTGGTTGTTCAGCAGGTGAACTTGATATGATTTGGGAATTGCTTCCTGCTGGTTGACCAGTCGATGGTTGAGCGTCGTCTGCTGGTATATTAGCTTGATTCTTTGACGCTTCTTCTCCAGCAGCTGGTGCACTTGTAATTCGATCCTGCTGATCCATGTTAGTTAAATCAATAACAACTGGATTACCTGCTGGATCTTGTTTAAAATTTTCGCGCATTGTGACCAATGCTGGTTGTTCCCCCTCAGCTGATGTTCTTGGTGCCACGTCATCATCTGAGTCGTCAAGACTTGTTGATTCCAAGCGTGAGCACAAATCGTGAAGGCTTGCAGCTGAGTTGGACTTGAAACTTGTTTCATCAAATACTACGTGAGCAGTTTCCTCAACATTCAAGCTTCTGCTGTTGAACACTCTGTAAGCTTTACGTCCTGCTGAATATCCCAAAAAGATACCTGCATCAGATTTTGGTTCAAAAGCTGTTAGATGCTTCTTGCCATTATTATGAATGAAGCACTTGCATCCAAACACCCTGAAATAAGAAATGTCAGGTTTCTTGCTATTCCAGATCTCATAGGGCGTTTTATCATGCATCCTATTTATCATTGATCTGTTCTGAGTATAGCATGATGTATTAACTGCTTCTGCCCAAAATTTTTGTGAAATGCCTGAATAAGCAATCATAGATCTAGCAGCTTCTTTTAAAGTTCGATTTCTCCTCTCAGCTAGGCCATTTTGCTGAGGAGTTCTAGCTGCTGAAAGCTCATGCTTTATTCCAATGTCATCCAGATAAGAAGATAATTGTTGATTTAAAAACTCTGTTCCTCGATCACTTCTTATCCGGTTGACTGTACAAGATTTATCATTTTGTAAACGTTTCAAAAGCCTAATCAACTGGTCAGCGGTATC
>KV015156.1:2669-14198 GCA_001598015.1 Dorcoceras hygrometricum
ATGTCTGGTCGAGGAAGAAGAAATATTCCAGTAGATGAATCCAACCCCGATAGTAATGCTAGCATTGCCCAGCTGTTAAGACTGTTGGTAGAACAATCGAGTATAGGCAATGGCCAATCTTTGAGTAGCAGTGGGCCAAGTCATGATGACCCTCAGGAAAGATTTCGAAGACAAAAGCCAAGAGAATTCAGTGGCACGACAGACCCGTTTGTCGCAGAGAGTTGGATAAAGTCGATGGAGGTGATATTTGAATATCTCCACGTGCCAAACTTAGAGAGCGCTAGATGTGCCATTTATATGTTGAGAGATGATGCTATGATCTGGTGGGAAGGAGCTAGACTCACAGTGGACGTAACAAACCTCTCCTGGGAAGAATTCAAGAGAGTGTTCTATGAACAGTATTTTACTGAGGATAAGAGGTCTGAATTGAAAAGGGAATTTTTGATGATAAAGCAAGGGGACATGTCTGTCCAAGAGTATGTTCGAAATTTTGAACGAGGCTGCTACTTTGTGCCTTTGATTTGGAGCGGATGCTAAGGAGAAGTTGCATCATTTTGTCGATGGACTAAAGCCAGCACTTAGACATGATGTTAGACTGGTGGAGCCAAAGGACTATAGGGGCGCAGTGGACAAAGCCCTTAGAGTTGATCAGGATTGGAAAACAGTTATGGAAGAGAGGCAACAGAAGAGACAGGCCTTTCAACAGAAAGACCAGAACGCATCCAAGAAGCCATATAAGAATCAGCAGCGACCTCAAGAGCCTAAGCCTCTAGCTGTTCAACCTATTAGCGCAGTATCTGGTGTCAGCAATAGGCCAGTGTGTCCTAAGTGTTGGGATCCGGATCACGCCCCCCCGGCGAGGAAGCGGAAGAACAAAAACATGTGCCGGGAGACGATCAATACGATATAACAAAAACAATTCTATGACATTCATAGGGTGTTAAGGTGACTACCTTGCTGGCAACTCGTGCCTGGCTCCGACCGGTTTCATAAAGAAAACGGCACTTCTCGGTAGGCGGCGGTAGATATCGTCAATCAGGTCCACGACCGGAAACTGTTGGGATCCGGATCACGCCCCCCGGCGAGGAAGCGGAAGAACAAAAACATGTGCCGGGAGACGATCAATACGATATAACAAAAACAATTCTATGACATTCATAGGGTGTTAAGGTGACTACCTTGCTGGCAACTCGTGCCTGGCTCCGACCGGTTTCATAAAGAAAACGGCACTTCTCGGTAGGCGGCGGTAGATATCGTCAATCAGGTCCACGACCGGAGACGGGATTCCTTTGTCAGCCTGCACTAGAAGGCCTGATGAGATCTGCATGGACGGATTCTCCTCGTCGAGTTGGCCGGAAACAATTTTCCGGCGGCACTTGGCGGCGGCGGCGGCGGCGAGGCTTGAGGAGAGGGGCGGCGGCCACTAATCACTAGGTTTAGGGTTTCAAGTCTTGTATTATGAAGTCTAGGGTTAGTTCTAATTAAATAGAATTAAAGATGGGTTTGGATCCGGCCCAACGGGCCCGGGTCCAACGGGTGAACATTCCGTTCATCCCCATCACCGAGACTTCATCGTAACTCCGATCGTCGATCAGATCAGACGGATCGACTCAATTTCCGAAACTGAATAATATGATCTGAAAAACCATTTTTCAGAACCCCAGTGAAAAATGACCGTTTTGCCCCTCAACATCGGCAAATCACGATTTGACCTCTGTTGACCTTTTAGGAAGTCGCACTCCCAAAATCCTCTTCGTATGCTCAACACATTGAGCTGAGTATCCGTGCGAGAATCTCGAATCCAGTACTTGTGTGACCCTCAATGGTTCAGGGATACAGCTAGCCGTGGGCCCACAACCATTGTGGCTCCGGAATCACAATTCCGGACCTGCCCAACGGATCATGGTAAAAGTGTCTAGCAACATCGCCCCATGATCCCCTAGGTATCACTTATAGTGCCTGCAAGAACCAGTTGGTCGTGGTTAGCGTACAGTACGGTCCTTTCAATCCATATATCCCGATCCGATCAACGACCATTGGTAAATCGAGAGTCGCTAAAGATCCGATAGCTATGCGTACATCTTGGAGATCAAATAGTGACATCGCGAGTGTAACTAGGTAAACACATTTACCTAAAAAACTTCTAGTACTCTGGCCAGAGATTTATACACTATTATCCCCTCAGATAGCATAGGATATCCACGCATGTCTGCGAGCGGTGAATCCTCGACAACGATGCATCGTCTCCTACATACATCGGGTAGTCGATGCATCGGGGTCTCACCCAATCCCGACGCCTTATGTCCCCAAGTGAGTCGGCAAACGGGTCTAAGTGAGACGCCTATCATGTAGAGTCTCAATGACGTTTCGAGTCGTGAGGACTAATCAGTACAACCAAGACCTCGGACTTATCCACTCGACAAATGGTAACCACTTGGAAAGTTCGAAGGAGGGTAGTTCGATAGATCACCAGGTCACTATCTATCTGCATGCTCAGAACATCACAATGTTTCCTACCAATGAAACATGGTACTTCGCATCGCAGATACTAGTCTCAAACTCGGGCGGCCTTATCCTCATTTTGACGGCCCAATCGACTAGGAACATGTTCAGAATATACAGTGACTATTAGATGTGTTTCATGATAGCCGTCATACCCACTATCACATCTAACATACACTTTAGTGTATTCTAGGTCTTTACTCAAAGCAATTGTAAATCATCATACACACAATGAAAGTAAAGAACGCCATATAATAAATGCGAATATCATATATAAAGATTGTCATATACAAGAGTCTATAAACCCACACGCCACAAGTTGGCTAGTTGGGCATCTACTCTAACAGGCAAGAGCCCTGAACACCGATACACTGGGTCGATGGATGCTTGCCACCACAAAAACCACAAAACTCAGCCCGAGAACCGCTGCTACTCGAGCTACCTAAACCAGAAGAGCCCGAACCAGACTTTTCTGAACTGCTGACTGCGGGTCGAAACCTCTGACGGCCAGACTGCTGTGACACCTGCTGCTGCTGCTGCATAGGAAAATGCACGGACTGAGAACTCTGGGACGACTGAGCTCCCTGACCAGCGGGTCTACCACCCTGCACCGCCTGCGCCACCTGCGCCAACGTGGGTCTCCAGCAAAGTACTAGAAGCAACTCGCCACCAGCGCTCTGCACCCTTCCTCAACTGGAGGGTCACCAAACTCAACCGAAGCTTGTTGTCATACTGGACACGATCGAAAAGACCAGTGATGTTCCGAAGCCACGAATCTGCATCCTCGCTCGACTCGTCGCCATTGAAGACCTGAGGTTTCATCCTCTGAAACCTCGCTATCACAATTTCCATCCTCTCTACAGGGGAAGGCAAGTCACCAACTTCCTCCTCCTCTTCATGTCTACTACGAGTACGACTAGAAGCACTACGCCGATCCTCGTTATATCCTACCGATTCCTCAAACTGCCCCATACCTCTACCACGACGTCTAGGCAGCATCTACGAATACACTCAATAGGATAAGGCAACAGAGAACAGATACAACATAGATATCACAACAATAAGCAGCACATAATGTGAGACACGAAATTTTTTAAATGTAAATTGGTTGGAAATTAATCAGTTTTTAGAAATTTCTGGTGGTTCAGATTTCTGTTTGTGAGTTTGGGTTGCATTTTCGGGTCAGATTTTACACTTAGAGCAATTCTGGAAATTTTGGAATTTTCGAGTTTGAAATATTTTTTGTGGAGAATTCTGTTGGCAGATTTGCTGATGTCATGTTTTCTGTTGTGCGTTGGCATAGCAATTGCTAACGTAAGCGTTTCTGTTGAAGTATCAATTGAGTTAGCAATCAGATATGATGACGTAAGATTAACTGTTAGAGCTTGTGTTATTCTGGACGTTGACAGCAAGTTCCTGTAGCGCGAAGGAAACGTTGCCGTTTTGGTGAAGTATCTGCTAGGTGATATCTGTTAGTAGTTAGTTCCTGTAGCGGGTTTAAAACGCCGTCGTATTGATTTAGCGTCAGCAATTGTATCTTAGGTGTTGTGTGTGTTAAGAAGCAGCAGCAACGCTGTCGTTGTCGACAGATATGGTGACGTATTCTATGCGACGTCGTTTGATTTAGTTGTTACGACGTCGTATTGTTCTAGCGCTAGCGATCGCTGTTGCGGGAGTTTAGTTCATCAGATATGATGACGTAGGTTACGCGACGACGTATTTGCTTTGAATGGATCTGTTGTAGCGTAGCGCTTTGATCAGATTTGCTGACGTGTGTGAAGTGTTGTCGTTTTGATTAGCGCTCATTGTCTTTGCATTGCGGTTGCTGGCGTGAGCTTCGCACTGTTGAAGAAGCTGTTGGGTATCAGCTACGTACTGCTCCCGTTGCTGTTGGCAGTTGCGATTGTTACGTTAGTGTTGGTGGATTTTAATTCAGGTTTCTCGCGTGTATATAAGAAGCAGGACTTGGTCTTCGTTTCATTAAATCAGACTCCATACTTAGCGAAATATCCTCTCGACTTTCATTCTTTTTCTCGAACCCTAAACACTGTTCACCGTGATTTTCATCCGCCGATTGACGCCGTTTCCCGTCTCCGTTTTGGGCAAGGTCGATGGCGCTGCAATCCTTAGGAGTTCCTATTTCGATTAATACCATCTAGAAGGTTTGAATTGGCCTTGGAGTGAGATCATGAAGCAGCAGCAGTAGCTCCCTTGTTCGTGTGTTTGCTGTGTGCAGGTAGCCTCTCGGTTTAGCTTTGAGATCTTACTCCTAGCTTTGATTTAAGCTTCCTGTTAGGTTGTTGAGATAAGATAATTAGCTGGTTGAGTTGTAGCTCCCGGCCGTGAGTTTCTGTTATCTTTCCTAAGATCTCGTGCGTATTGTTTCACAGGTTCGTGTGTCTTTGAGACTCCATTCGATAGTTCTCCAGGTCTGGGTGAGCTTCAGGGTAAGTGATTCTTGCCATTTCTAAGCGTAGTTCCTATTGTTGAGTTTCGATATAGTGATAGGACCAGGTTTCAGCTCTTGGCCGTAGGTTGTAATGTTTAGAAATTCAGTTGTTGAACTGATTTTCCAGGTGCCTTATCAGATTCGAGCTTCCGGGCAGATTCGTGGAATTTTGTAGGAGCCGTGAGGGATCTGAGTTGAGCGGTCGCTGGTACCGTTAGCTGGAGGAATCTGTTGGAGGTATTTTGTCGTGTGAGGTACGAATCGAGCTTGAAATTCAGCTTTGAGATAGGCATGGGAATGTGTTATGTGTGTATTATACAGCTGCGCCTGGTTTTTGTGTTGAGGCTGAGTTGTGTGTATTCTGCATGTCTATTGGCTGAATTGTCGAGCTTATTTCTTGTTGTAGCTGAGCTGGTTGTATCCTGCATGGTTGTATTCTTGTTGTGCGGTCATATATGCGTATTACAGTATACTGTTGTATGTAGTTATTGGCATTGCAAGAATCCATTTCATGTTGAGCATTGTAATGCATCTGCATAGCATATTGGGCCCTTGATTCCCTTGACAGCCATGCTATACATGTTGCTCTGTTGGAGCTCTTCTCTCATGGCGCGGTGCTGTGTTGCATAACCACGATTGAGTGCAGCTGGAGGATGTTGGTTGATTGTCCCCAGTCCTCAGTTGCAGTGACCTGGATAGAGGTTGGCGGGTGGTTGGTCCACTTGCAATTCCATGCCACCCGGTGGGTGGCGCCCCCGTGTGTGTTGACGATGAGCCACTCTATTTTCCACGGGGTGCGATCGGGTCGCTTCCGAAGCCCGGTGATGTGTCACAGTTGTTGTTTCCTATTCGTTTGTCCTTCCGATTGTTACCGATGTTCTTTTTACCGCTCATGCATTTGCACGACATGACATTGCATGCTATATCTATTAGCTGTATTTTGTAGCTCTTCGTACTGGGGTTTGACCCCGATGTCCCTCTGGGGCTGGTTGTTTTGTTTGCCTGCTTGTTGTTCAGGTTCCCAGGTTATTCCGCTGGTCTTGGTGTTGATCTAGCTGGAGGTGCCCCAGGTGGTGTTTAGAGTGTCCCAGTTAGCATATAGCATATATGTATCAGTTCTATTAGCCGGGGAGTGTCCCGTGCTTTGTGTATTCAATTGCTGTATTAGTTGACCGATACTTGTTTAATGTTGTACTGTTGTATTATGGCTTTTAGCATTGTGTATTTCTATTAACTGGGATATTTTGACATATTGTGGTATTTTAAAATTATGTTTTTTTCGTCAGGCCAAAAGAGAAAAATTTTAGCCACTTTTTAAAGTGCTTCCGCTATGTTTTACGTGATTTAACTCTGTGTTGTGCACGAGGCCTGACATTTTTGGTATCAGAGCTTAAACTGGTATAAGCTCGATTTCTTTGATCACATGTGAGTCTAGGCACAGTAGTTGTTCTTTGGTTTGTGCTTGACTACTTGAATTACTTGCTTGCATGCTTACCTTTGAGTGTCGTGTAGAGATGCCGCTTAGGAGAAGAGGTAGACCTAGTAGACAAGTGGTGGTCAATTCGAGGACTCTGGTTAGTGCTAATAGAGAGGGTGCCCCCCAATCGAGTGTTCCTTTGGGATATAGTGAGAGTCAGTCTTTCATCCTTTCACTCTCTTTCTAGTGCTGTTAATAGAGCGGTTGATTTGATGGAGTGCCTTGTAGTTGGACAGACTCGAGTTCAGCAGTCAACAGGACAAAGCGTGGATCCTGTGCCATCTGGAACGTCATCATCCCAGCCTTCTGTGGCACCGTAGTCTTTGAGTCGTCTGAGATTTAGACCTAGAGGAAGGCAATTTAAGAGATCCAGTTCAAGTTCTTCGAGTTCTGGTGGTTCTAGTGGAGCGAGGTCGACTACAGCTTTCTGTGGCCAGTGTGGGTTTAAGAATAAACCTTCTCAATGCGTTGGAGTGCGAGGCGCTTGCAACAATTGTGGTCAGGTTGGGCACTTTGCTAGAGTGTGTCCTACTTTGGGACAGCGGGATGTGACTAGAAGTTCCTCGAGGCGACCGTATCGTCCTTTTCAGCCCCAGCGATCAGGACTTCAACCAACTCAGGTGGATGCGACAACTGAGGAGCGAGATGATGTCTTGACCGGAGGAGGTTTTACAGGTAGTTGTTCTTTACTTGTTAACTCAGTGTGAGTTTAGTTTGACGCGTGGGCATCGCACTAGTTTATGATTGTACTTGATTGTTTTGGTGGTGCACGAGGGTTGTTTCCGCTCCATCTTGTTTGTGTGATGCCGTGTCCTGGTTACTCCTGCCGGTGTAGAAGTTGTCGTTCCGCGAGTGATGTTGAGTTAGGTTAGCAAGTCTGGTAGAGAAGTTGTTTGTTTTGGGGGTGTTTAGATTCCCTTTGTCGAGAGATTAGCTGCTACCTGTTTATGATGAGATGACCGAACTACAGCTTGGGCTAGGTGACCTCCTTTGTTTGAGGATTTCTTCCTTCATGTGTTTCAGTTGAGATTATCCTGATTTCCTTGAAATCTTTAGTACTGTGCGTATTCTCTTTGATTCCTTTTGTCCGGACAGCAGAATTGATGTATTTTGAACTCCATTGGCTTTCTGCTGGTTGTGTCCCCAGCTGTGGAGTTGATTCGCGAGCCCCATGTTTTCCAGCTGTTGAGTGCGCCTGAGAGCTTTGGGCCTCCGGATGTTGAGTTGTTGCGGTGGGCTTCATTTCTCCAGCTAAGGATTGTTTCTGTTGTTATATTTCCAGTTTTTGAGCTGTGTCTCTTGCGTCTCTAGCTGTTGAGTTTTCTTAGTGAGTTCCATTGACCCCTGTGCAATTGCTGCTTTGAACTCAGTTGGTACTTATTGTTGTAGTCTCAGGCGGTTGAGATGTTTTGCGAGTTGCGTGCATCCAGCTGTTGAACTCTAATTCGCATAACCGTGTCTTGTTTTATTCTGTTCAGTTCAGCTGTTGTAGCCGTGCTTTGTTGTTGCTGTTTGTTCCTTACCAGGATGCGAGGGCGAGCGGCGATACCGCACTCTCATCTCCCTACTGGGATTTGTTTGCCACCATGCGCCGAGTGGTTAACTACCACAATTCAAGATTTGGGCAACAACAGGTTGAGCTGTTTGATGCATCTGGTAATCGGGTGAGGTGTATAGATGAGTGGGTGATTCTCATATCCCCGTACACACACCGTGGCTACATCTTTTTGTTGATCAGCCTTGAGCTGTTGAGCTCCTGTGGACTCCCTGTTTCGGTTGTAGTCCCTTCCATTGTATTCTGCGAGGCATAGGTGTTTTCCGATTAGTGGAGACCTTGCTAGATGTGATGCCCCACCTTTGTCTTGGCGCTGGAGGTTATTGTGGCTACCTTGGAGTTCTGGCGTGCATTTTAAGGTGGAGAGAGATTAGCGGGTTCTGTCTTCACTCAGTTCGGCTTGTTTGCATGATATTGCTTTTGGCTGGAGTTAGTTAAAGATTTCAGATGTGAGTTTAGCGTCTGCCTGCACGAGAGAAGCTCGCTACTGATGATTTGTTGGAAGGCCCATCCAGCAGTGCTAGTAGCGGTGAGTATCTCAAGATGATTTTGAGCATTTGGTAGTTTTGTAGAGTTTCCTTGTTGGCTCCGTGTGCCAGTTAGCGTGGGCAGTAAAAGCATACTTTCCGGATTGTCTATATCAGCCCATTTGTACTTGTGTTAAGGCTTATTCTAGGAAACTGGCAAGAGGATTTGGTGGTGATCCATTAGCAAGATTTCCTAGTTTTCTGTTGTCTGTAGTGGCTGGTAAGCACTCTAGGCTCTTGTTTCGAAGTTGGAAGAGTTTTCGATGTTTTTGGGTCTCGAGGGACTGCGAGTTTATCGTTTTTCCCTGATCAGATGCTTAATTTGAGAGATCATACCAAGGATTGGTATAGTTTTTGGTGTGGCATTTGTTGCCAAGAGAGGTTTGGTATAACCTTCTTTGGGATTTTGTACTGCGGGAAGTACAAATCTTGCTTAGCGATTTGAAGAAATGTGGATAATTTAGTAGTTTTCTTCAGAGGTTGAGCAGTAGGTGGTTGACCACAGAGATCTGGTTCCTTTGAGAACGGTGGGTAAGTGTGACCTGTAACCAGATTGTACTTGTTAAGTATGGACTTTTGAACCTCTGCTTGTGAACCCTGTGTTTCTTGCGAAATTCTCCTTCTTAGATCTTGCTGGATTTGAGAATTAAGGGTAGGTCCGCTCTTAGATTCTTCAGGTTGTTTGTATGTTTTGGGATAAATTTTGGATCTTTGGTGTGCGATTTGCGAGTACCGGCTGTGTTGTTATGGACCCGTAGTGTGTTTTATGTGTTAAGCCGAGGAAATGGAATATCAGATCCTTCTTTTGTGTTGAATACTGATGGAATGGGCGGGACTAGACCCTCAATTTAACTGTTTTGGCTAGCAAGGAATTTTGGAAGGGATATTTGAGAGACCGAATATGAGATGAGTGGAGCGTATCCTCATCTATGTTGGGACAACCTTTTATTCTTGTGTTTTGTTTCCTTTAGATTTGAGTTTTGTTCCTACTTCGTTGGTAATTGGTTGTTCTTTGTGTCGATCCCTTCTTGACAGTGCACATTGCAACTTGGCCTTTGATTATTAGATGTTTTAGGCCTGGCAGTTTAGTTGCAATGAACGTCGTGTTATGTTGGATCTTTTGGAGATCGCAGAAAGAATTGTCTCTGTTCTTAGTTTGGCAGTGCCAACATGAACTATCTTCTTAGCACGGCGTGTTCTTGCTAAGGAAGTGAGCCAAAAACCTCCATATATGCTACAAGTGTTAAATCAGTTTTCTGTAGCTATCTGCTTGTGATTGTTTCTCAGCAATTGATTTCTGGTTGCTGTGTTTCCCCGTTATCTTGAATGCTCTGTTAGTAGCCTTTGGGTTGAGAGTTGGCGCACTTGTGATCGTTCAGCATGTAGTTTAACCTTCCAGTGTTAGCTATGTTAAAGATGGTTTTGTTTAATTCCAGAGTTGCTGTGTGATTTCGAGGGCGAAACCTTTTAAGGTGGAGAGGAATGTGAGACCCGAAATTTGTTAAATGTAAATTGGTTGGAAATTAATCGGTTTTTAGAAATTTTTGGTGGTTCAGATTTCTGTTTGTGAGTTTGGGTTGTATTTTCGGGTCAGATTTTACACTTCGAGCAATTCTGGAAATTTTGGAATTTTCGAGTTTGAAATCTGTTTTGTGGAGAATTATGTTGGCAAATTTGCTGACGTCATGTTTTCTGTTGCGCATTGGCGTAGCAATTGCTGACGTAAGCGTTGCTAATGAAGTATCGGTTGAGTTAGCAATCAGATATGATGACGTAAGATTATCGGTTAGCGCTTGTGTTATTCTGGACGTTGACAGCAAGTTCCTGTTGCGCGAAGGAAACGGTGCCGTTTTGGTGAAGTATCTGCTGGGTGATATCTGTTAGTAGTTAGTTCCTGTAGCGGGTGTAAAACGCCGTCGTATTGATTTAGCGTCAGCAATTGTATCTTAGGTGTTGTGTGTGTTAAGAAGCAGCAGCAACGCTGACGTTGTCGACAGATATGGTGACGTATTCTATGCGACGTTGTATGATTTAGTTATTACGACGTCGTATTGTTCTAGCGCTAGAGATCGCTGTTGCGGGCGTTTAGTTCATCAGATATGATGACGTAGGTTACGCGGCGTCGTATTTGCTTTGAATGGATCTGTTGTAGCGTAGCGCTTTGATCAGATTTGCTGACGTGTGCGAAGTGTTGTCGTTTTGATTAGGGCTCATTGTCTTTGCGTTGCGGTTGCTGGCGTGAGCTTCGCACTGTTGAAGAAGCTGTTGGGTATCAGCTACGTACTGTTCCCGTCGCTGCACTCCTTAGGAGTTCCTCTTTCGATTAATACCAGCTAGAAGGTTTGAATTGGCCTTGGAGTGAGATCGCGAAGCAGCAGCAGTAGCTCCCTTGTTCGTGTGTTTGTTGTGTGCAGGTAGCCTTTCAGTTTAGCTTTGAGATCTTACTCCTAGCTTTGATTTAAGCTTCCTGTTAGTTTGTTGAGGTAAGATAATTAGCTGGTTGAGTTGTAGCTCCCGGCCGTGAGTTTCTGTTAGCTTTCCTAAGATCTCGTGCGTATTGTTTCACAGGTTCGTGTGTCTTTGAGACTCCATTCAATAGTTCTCCAGGTCTGGGTGAGCTTCAGGGTAAGTGATTCTTGCCATTGCTAAGCGTAGTTCCTGCTGTTGAGTTTCGATATAGTGATAGGACCAGGTTTCAGCTCTTGGCCGTAGGTTGTAGTGTTTAGAAATTCAGTTGTTGAACTGATTTTCCAGGTGCCTTATCAGATTCGAGCTTCCGAGCAGATTCGTGGAATTTTGTAGGAGCCGTGAGGGATCTGAGTTGAGCGGGTCGCTGGTACCGTTAGCTGGAGGAATCTGTTGGAGGTATTTTGTCGTGTGAGGTACGAATCGAGCTTGAAATTCAGCTTTGAGATAGGCATGGGAATGTGTTATGTGTGTAATATACAGCTGCGCCTGGTATTTGTGTTGAGGCTGAGTTGTGTGTATTCTGTTAGAGTAGATGCCCAACTAGCCAACC
>KV015175.1:10781-21283 GCA_001598015.1 Dorcoceras hygrometricum
CTTATCTCCCACTGTCTGCTTCACGTAAGCAGGACATCCCCAAATCCTCAAGTATGAGTATTTGGGCGGCTTGCCCATCAATATCTCATACGGAGTTTTATCCACTGCCTTTGTGTGGACATTGTTCAACAACATTACCGCCGTTAAGTATTCTCCACCTCGATCGGATCGAAGCGTTTTAATACATTTCCCCAACTGATTTTCTACTTCAGCCTTGAATTCTTTGAACTTTTCAAAGGATTCAGACTTGTGCTTCATTAAGTACAAATACCCATATCTAGCGTGATCATCGGTAAAGGTGATGAAGTATGTGTGACCGTACTTAATACCAATGCTAAGTGGGCCAGACACATCAGTATGGATCAAATCCAATAGGCCTTGAGCATGTTCAGGCTTGCCCGTGAAGGGTTGTTTAGTCATTTTTCCCTTGAGACAAGACTCACAAGTCGGTAGGAAGTTAATATCTGACATATCAAACATGTCACAGTGATCATCGGTAAAGGTGATGAAGTATGTGTGACCGTACTTAATACCAATGCTAAGTGGGCCAGACACATCAGTATGGATCAAATCCAATAGGCCTTGAGCATGTTCAGGCTTGCCCGTGAAGGGTTGTTTAGTCATTTTTCCCTTGAGACAAGACTCACAAGTCGGTAGGAAGTTAATATCTGACATATCAAACATGTCACTCCTAACCAACTTGTTCATCCTATTCAAGGAAACATGACCTAGCCTAGCGTGCCAAAGTTGTGCCGGGTTCTAGCTATCGTTTTTCCTTTTAATAGTTGTTGTATGTGTTTCCACATCGCGAGTTGGAACTTCTTTTAATTTTAAGGTGTATAGATCATTTTCGCGTTCCCCAATTCTAATCAAACATTCATTCTTGTATATATTGCAAATCGAATTGGCAAAATGACAAGAATATCCATCACTATCAAGCATAGAAACAGAAATGATGTTCTTTATTAATTCGGGAGCAAATAAAACGTTTCTCAATAACAACTTAAAATTTGAAGGCAGAAACAAATAAACATCTCCTATAGCTACAGCAGCAACCCTTGCTCCTTTGCCAAGCCTCAAGTGGGTCTCACCCTCTCGAAGACGTCGGCTTCTTGTCATTACCTACAAATCATTGCAGATATGAGATCCACATCCGGTATCAAGTACTCAAGAAGTCGAATTAAGAGACATATTTATTTCAATGTAGAACATACCTTTTGCAGTTCGCAACTGCTCAAGGTACTCCTTGCAGTTCCTCCTCCAGTGCCCAGACTTGTGGCAGTGGTGGCAAACATCCTCAGATTTATTTTGCTTTGAAGTCCTTGCCTTTGGCTTCTTGGTGGGTTTTTCCTCCATTGCAGGGGCAGAACGTTTCTTACCCTTGCGTTTGGGCCCCTTCTTCGCAGAGGTAGAAGAGCCCATAGGAGGACGGGCTTCTCCTTCTTTATGGTCCCCTCGAACACGACAAGCATGTTCACCACCTCTTCAAGGGTGGCTTCCAGCTTGTTCATGTTAAAGTTGACCACAAATGGGTCGAGTGCAGCAGGGAGGGAGAGGAGAAGCAGATCCACAGACAGCTCATGTTGAAGTGTGATATCAAGGACCACTAGCTTCTCAATGAGCCCAATCATACGAACCCCATGCTCGCGGACCGAAGTCCCATCGCGCATGAGGCTTTTCAGGAGCTCCTTGATAGTAGTGAACCTCTCAGTCCGAGATTTCTCCCCATACAGCTCCTTGAGATGAAGGTGTATGCCAGCAGCATACTCCGTCTTCTCAAAATGCTGCTGCATTTCGTTAGACATCGATGCTATCACATAACACCATGCCTTAAGCTCGTCGTCCCACCATTTGTCCAGCTTTGCCAGTTCCTCAGGACTGGCATCGGCAGGGGCTTCCTTCGGAGGGGTCTTCTCTAGCGTGTAGCGAAGTTTTTCCGAAGCCAAGACAATCTTGAGGGTTCGAAGCCAATCTTGGTAGTTCAAACCAGTGAACTTGTTGCTATCCAGTATAGCAGCAAGTGGATTTTTGATTGAAGACATTGTAATAGCAGTTTATACTGAAAAGAAAAACAGACATGCATTACAGACTATTTATGAAAAATGATAAGACATAAAACAACGTCATTTAGTTTTATGAATTACCCTCGCACTATTTTAACGATTTCACCACACTCTAATGAAATCGAGAAAGCAAGTTTCCTTAGTGGGTACACAGAGTCCAATCAAGAAATCATGGTCCCGAATAATATCAGCCAACCATGACCCTCAAAAGGTAGAGCCCAATTGCAACAGGTGCAACCTCCATGTATTTACCTCACGTCCAGTAAGGGCCCAATAATATGATGTCGATTACTATCACGTGTCAATATGACCCATCAATGTTGATTTGTGATGGGATCCAAACGGTAGAGCCAAAACAGGAGCAGTAGTCAACTTTTCTTCAACGTCTGAAAACTGTACTCGCATTCATCCGTCCAAACGACTTTCGATTCTTCTGAGTCAATTGAGTCATAGGCCTGGCTATCGAAGAGAACTTATCGATAAAACGCCTGTAATAGCCAGCCAATCCCAAAAGCTGCGGATCTCAGAAACGTTCCTAGGTCTCTCCCAGTTAAGAACTGCTTCGACCTTACTCGGATCCACCGAAATTCCTTGCGCCGAAATCACATGACCCAAAAAGATAATCCGATCCAGCCAAAATTTGCACTTGCTGAACTTGGCGTACAATTGCGAGTCTCTCAATCTCTGTAACACCAATCGGAGGTGCTCCCTATGCTCTCTCAAGCTCCTCTAATACACTAAGATATCATCTATGAAGACGATAATGAACCGATCGATGTACTCTCTGAAGACGCGATTCATCAAATCCATGAACACAGCTGGGGAATTCGTCAACCCAAACGGCATGACCAGAAACTCATAATGCCCATATCTCATCCGAAAGGCTGTCTTCTCTACATCGGCGTCTCTAATCCGCAACTGGTGATAACCAGAGCGCAAATCAATCTTCGAGTATACGACCGATCCCTGCAACTGATCGAACAAGTCATCAATCCTCGGCAAAGGATACTTGTTCTTCACCGTCGCTTTATTCAACTGTCGGAAATCCATGCACATCCTCATAGACCCATCCTTCTTATTCACAAAAAGAATCAAAGCTCCCCAAGGCGACATACTCGGTCTGATGAAGCCTTTCTCCAAGAGATCTCTCAACTGATCCTTCAACTCTTTCAACTCTACTGGCACCAACCAATACGGAGCTCTCGAAATCGGGGTTGTACCGGGCACCAACTCGATACTGAAGTCGATCTCACGTCTCGGAGGGAATCCAGGAATCTCATCCGGAACACATCGGGAAACTCTCGAACGATTGGAATGTCGCTCAACTCCAATCGCGGCTCTTGGGAAATGTCAAGTGCATAAATCATGAATCCAGCATTATCCAGCGATAGCAGGCTAAACATCTCCATGGCGGACACCAGTGGAATCTTCGAGCGCGAATCAGCATCGTAGAACTCCCACTTCTCACCCGAGTCAGGGAGAAATCTCACCACACCATGAAAACAGTCAACAGTAGCCTTATAGCTAGACAATACATCCATTCCCAAGATGCAATCAAAAATCTCTGATTCCCAAAACAATCAGATAGGACACCAAAACATGCTCATAAAATCGAAGCACACAATCCAACACCACTTCACGGGACCACAAACTCACACCAGATCCAGCATTATCCAGCGATAGCAGGATAAACATCTCCATGGCGGACACCAGTGGAATCTTTGAGTGCGAATCAGCACCATAGAACTCCCACCTCTCACCCGAGTCAGGGCGAAATCTCACCACACCATGAAAACAGTCAACAGTAGCCTTATAGCTAGACAATACATGCATTCCCAAGATGCAATCAAAATCTCTGATTACCAAAACAATTAGATTGGACACCAAAAAATTCTCATCAAATCGAAGTACACAATCCTACACCACTTCACGGGACCACAGACTCACACCAGCAGGGGTAGACACGGAAACAACATCACACAATGGGGAAGAACTCAACCCATGCTCACAAACAAACAACTCAGAAATAAAAGAGTGTGATGCACCAGTGTCAAATAGAACTCTCGTAGGATAATCGAAAATAGAGCATGTACCTGCGATCACTATGGCAGGTGTCTCCTCAGCCTGCTCTCTCGTCAAAGCGTTCGCCTGGGCCTGCTGTGGAATCTGAAACTGAGGTATGGAAGGTGCTCCAAACCTAGAAGGCTCACGGGGTTGGAATCCAGATCGTTGGGTAGGGGCAGGAAACTGCGGTCTCTGAGAAGAACCACCAGCTGATCCCTGCTGCTAAGGAACTGAAGACTAACCCCTCAACAAATTACATAATCTAAAAATGTCCGGGCTGTCCACAGTTATGGCAAAACCCCCTGAACTCCACGAAACTGCAAAGTCGGATGCCTTCCTCCGCACTGTCCACAAGACATGCCGCCTGAACCACTGCCAGAACCAGAACTCGCAGAACCAGAGGAACTCGAATTCACCTTCTTCTTCAACTGTTTCCCTCGAGGTCGAAACCTTTGGCGATTCATCTGCTGCTGCGACCCCTGAGGAGAATAAAAAGATTGCGACGCATCCTGAACACGCTGATGGGTGCGTCCAGTAATCGGCTAAGTCGGAGCATCCTCCTCCAGCAAACTCTCCTCAATATCCATCGCTCGGTTCACTGCATCGATATAGGTCGCAGGTGAACCAGAAAAAACCATTCGGTACAAATCAGGCCTCAAGCCTTTCCGAAAAATTTGTTCCTCTTCGTCCTATCCTGGTTGGCTACGTGTGGCACATAGATCAAAAGAGCAGAAAACTGTCGGGCATACGCAGCCACTCGCAAGTTCCCCTGCTTCAGGTTGTCGAAACTCTCGTTCGGAAGTTACCCTGCTTCAGGTTGTCGAACTCTCGTTCGCGACTGTTATAGAAGGACTCCGGGGTATACTCCTATCGAAACGCCTCACAGAAGCTCTCCCAAGTGATCACAGCCCCACTATCACGAAGGATACGAGAAGTACCTCTCCACCAGCGCTGTGCGTCTCTCTCAGCTGCAACACCGCCAGCTTCAGTCTCTTCTCGGGAGCATATTCCAAGGTATCGAACAACTCCTCCATCTGAACTAACCAAGCCTCAGCCATCACACCACCCTCGGCTGCAGAAAACGTCGGAGGGTTCGTCCGCTGAAACCTAGCTAAAACCAACTCCATCTCGCCTATCTATCTAGTAACGTTCTCAACCTGCTGAATATCGTCATCACTACCTGCCCTAGACTCCTCCTCGGTACGTATAGTCGTCCTACCTCTTCCTCTCCTCGGCGGCATCTAAACAAGTCTAGAGGTAAGATCTCACAGCAGATATATCACATAGACAGATAAAATATCACATAAATCACAGAGTCAATCAAAATCAAATCAAAACTCTGTGCATAGACTCGAGTGTGATCAAAAGAAATCGATTTTATCCCAGTTTAAGCTCTGATACCAAAAATGTCAGGTCCCGTGCTAATCACTCAAGATTACAGCACAAATAAGCACATAATAGGGGAAGCATAAAATAGGGCTTAAAAATTTTTCGAAATCATTTGGGCCTGAACTCAAAATCATCATTCATAATATTGATAATCAAAATACGAGTTAACTCAAACTCATAAAAAGCAGGTAACAAGTCTCAAATCAAATACAGATCCCCAATACAATAAAACACGGGGCATCCCCAGGTTCAATACATATCATAAAATAAACTGGGACTCAAGGGAACGGGGATCAACCAGCTCGCACTCTACTCGGTCCAGCTTGGTTACCTGAAGATCCTACAAACGGGTAACACATCCTGAACAACACAAAAGCAGGAAAACAAATACGAGGTCAAGCCTCAGTACGAAGAGCTATCAAAACAGCTAATCATGCAACATGCTATAATCAATGCTATGAAATGCATGAGGGCTATCAAGGATCGGATAGCTAGACCAGTGTATCAACTGGCAAATCATCATCATCAGCCTCTATACCCGCACGGTGTATCAACCGGGAAAATCATCGGTCCGTGATCTTCAGAGCCGTCAGCCCATCACAACTCGGTGGTAGACACTCGAATCCGGTAGTCACCACTCCGATGATAGCGTTGGACTTTTCAGGCACGACACATCTGTCAGCCAGTCACAACGTGGCTATCAATCAGGTCATCAATCAATCTTTCAATCAGGCTCAAGATGTATGCATGTATGCCAAATCAATATTCAATTCACAATGCATACAATTCAATACGTGACGACAGAATGCAAAACTCAAACAATTTAACAAACTCAGTCGCGTAATTCACATAATCACATTTGCAGAATCTCATAACATCAATCACAGCCATGTCTACGCTCAAGCTGTTAAATCTGCTCAATTTGTACCTCCTACAGCTGATTTCTACCTCAACTGATTAAACAAGGGCACGGCGATCCACCAGCGCAAATCAGCTGTCACCTGGCTTCCTCACCACGGCAGAAGCTATCCGGAACCTCAAATCTGTTAAGGAAATTCATACTTAGCTCATATTCAGTTCAGATCAGAACTTCTACACATAATTTCCCACGGTCTAGAACCCAACTCTGGTTCTACCTCTAAACGAAATACTAGCAGCTAATACTATGCTTAGAACAGTAGGAAATTCTTACCCAAAAGCTGAAACTAGCGGAAGAACTATCGGTTTCCACTGCACGAAGAAAACAGCAACTTCGCGATCCTCTCCAAGGTCGTTCTACAACCTCAAATGGGTAACAATCTAAAGAACAACTCACAAGGAATCCAGCGCCACCAAAATCATTGAAAACAAAGGCTGGAATCGACAAAAATCTAGGAAAACGTTCGGTGAACAGTAGCTATCGAGGGTTTCGAAGGTCAAGATAAGAAATTTCGGGCTCTAAATAATTCTAAGTGTCGATCAACACTTATCTATATATCTCAACCAAACAGCTGGTGTTCCAAAAATAATCAGACGTCGATACAGGAGGAATCTTACAACAGAAACCAGCTTTTCCTCTCAATGAAACCAGTAGAAACCATCAGACGTTGTATTTCTCTTCACGCACCAAAACGACGCCGCATCAACTAATCAAAACGTTGCCGCAGCGTTCCAACAACTGATGACAGATTCCTACCAAAACAACCAACAGCTGAAATACGCTTATTAACTCAAAGCGTAACTACACAAAACGACGTCGCATCAGGGATGCGTCATCCTCGCTGCCAACAGCTGATCAAAACGTCTGGTCACGCTAAACAATTCAAACGACGACGTATCAAGAACACGTCACCTTCGCTGCCAACAGCTGATCAAAAGCGTTGCACCCAAAACACTGCGTTTCAACTTATCAAAACGACGTCGCTTCACCATCAGCGACTGGTTCCTCAAACCAACAGCTGGTCGCTCGACTAAATCAATCCCTCACAATCGCAGCTGCTGATTTGCACTTCAAAAACAGCAGTCAACACAAAAAGGTTGACCAACACGTGTCGCGTTCTCGTCAATTCTCGCACCCGCGCCTCAGCTGCCAGTAGATACCTCCTCAAGCGCTACTACTGAATAGCGAAACGACAACGCATTACTCCCACACCATCAACGACTGATCAGACTTCACCAACTAGCGTTACAGCTGAACACTAACGCCTGAATTCTACTAGAATCAGATTTCTCTCGTAAAACCCTCATAATCCACACGACTAATCCCAAATCAATTCGATTAATCACTAATCTAAAATCTGATTCCTAACATTCTCCCCACCTTAAGAGATTTCGTCCTCCAAATCAAAGGCAAACTCACGGGCAGAAACAATCAAATAATCAAATCAATTACCAACAACTAAACAAGCTCAATCAAAGCTTTAGAAATTACCTGGAATTCGCACTATCAGTGCTCAAATAGATGAGGCCGGTCCTGTCTCATGTTCTCCTCAACCTCCCAGGTAGCTTCTTCTCGGCCATGCTTACTCCATTGGACCATCACCAACGGAATTATCTTTCGGAGCCGCAATGGTTGTGGGCCCACGGCTAGCTGTATCCCTGAACCATTGAGGGTCACACAAGTACTGGATTGGTGATTCACGCACGGAAACTGAGCTCAATGTGTTGAGCATAGGAAGAGGATTTTAGGGAGTGCGACTTCCTAAAATTCAACAGGGGTCAAATCGTGATTTCCCGCTGTTGAGGGGCAAAACGTTCATTATGGACTAGGTATCTGAAAAATTGTTTCTCACATCATAATACTCAGTTTTGGAAACTGAGCTGATCGGTCCGATCAGATCGACGATCGGAGTTATGATTAAACCGCAGTGATTTAAATGAACCGAATGTTCATTTGGACCTGGGTATGACCCAAGTCCAATGAGCCGATTCAAGCCCATCTACCAACTTAATTTAATTAAGATGTTAGGGCTTTTGATCAACACTTGAATCATAACCTAAACCCAGCTCACATAGCCGCCTCCTCTCCCACACACACCTCACGCCGCCGCAGACCGCCCGCCGCCGTCGCCGCCGTCGCCGCCGTCACCCGTCTTTGCGTGATCGGACTTGTTTCGATCACTGCGTTGAGGAGAATCCGTTCGTGATAAAATTGTTGGGATCCGGATCACGCCCCCCGGCGAGGCAGCGGAATATTCAGAAAATACATGTGCCGGGAGACGATCAATACAAAAACAATAAGCAAACTATGACATTCATAGGGTGTTTTAAGGAATACCTTGATGGAACTTGTGCCTGGCTCCAACCGGAATTACAAGAACGCCGGCTCTTCACGGTAGGTGGCGGTAGATCCATCAATCAGGTCCACGACCAGAACCGATCTCCCTCCAATCAGCCTGCACTAGAAGGCTGAAGGATTTTATCGCCAACGGATTCTCCTCGAACAACTAGCCGGAACAAGTCCGGCGAGCGGCGGCGGCTGCGGCGGCGGCGGCGTGGGCGTGAGGGAGGAGAGGAAGGGTGGCAGCGTTTAGTGCTTAGGGTTAGGGTTTATGAGAGTGAGTTAGTATTAATTAATTCTAGGTCTAATTAAATAGACTAAGTGTTGGACTTGGACCGGCCCAACGGGCCCGGGTCCAACGGATGAACATTCAGTTCATCCCCACCACCGAGACTTCATCGTAACTCCGATCGCCGATCAGATCGGACCGATCGATTCAGTTTCCAAAACTGAACACTATGATCTGAAAAACCGTTTTTCAGAACCCCAGTGCAAAATGACCGTTTTGCCCCTCAACATCGGCAAATCAAGATTTGACCTCTGTTAACTTTTTAGGAAGTCGCACTCCCAAAATCCTCTTCGTATGCTCAACACATTGAGCTCAGTATCCGTGCGGGAATCTCGAATCCAGTACTTGTGTGACCCTCAATGGTTCAGGGATACAGCAAGTCGTGAGCCCACAACCATTGTGGCTCCGGAATGACTCGCCCAACGAATCATGGTAAAAGCGTCTAGCAACATCGCCCCATGATCCCCTAGGTATCACTGATAGTGCCTGCAAGAACCAGTTGGTCGTGGTTAGCGTACAGTACGGTGCTTTCAATCCATATATCCCGATCAAATCAACGACCATTGGTAAATCGAGAGTCGTTATAGATCCGATAGCTATGCATACATCTTGGAGATCAAATAGTGACATCGCGAGTGTAACTAGGTAAACACATTTACCTAAAACACTTCTAGTACTCTGGCCAGAGATTTATACACTATTATCCCCTCAGATAGCATAGGATATCCACGCATGACTGCGAGCGGTGAATCCTCGACAACGATGCATCGACTCCTACATGCATCGGGGTCTCACCCAATCCCGACGCCTTATGACCCCAAGTGAGTCGGAAAACGGGTCAAAGTGATACGCCTATCATGTAGAGTCTCAATGACGTTTCGAGTCGTGAGGACTAATCAGTACAACCAAGACCTCGGACTTATCCACTCGACAAATGGTAACCACTTGGAAAGTTCGAAGGAGGGTAGTTCGATAGATCACCATGTCACTATCTATCTGCATGCTCAGAACATCACAATGTTCCCTACCAATGAAACATGGTACTTCGCATCGCAGATACTAGTCTCGAACTCGGGCAGCCTTATCCTCATTTTGACGGCCCACTAGGAACATGCTCAGAATACACAGTGACTATTAGATGTGTTTCATGATAGCCGTCATACCCACTATCACATCTAACATACACTTAGGTGTATCCTAGGTCTTTACTCAACGCAATTGTAAATCATCATACACACAATGAAAGTAAAGAATGCCATATGGATAAATGCGAATATCATATATCAAGATTGTCATATACAAGAGTCTATAAACCCACACGCCACAAGTTGGCTAGTTGGGCATCTACTCTAACAATCATGCATAAATGTCGTCAACATAAAGTACGAGGAATGTCACAGCGACTTTTAACTACCTTCTTGTAGACACATGGCTCCTC
>KV015179.1:0-32024 GCA_001598015.1 Dorcoceras hygrometricum
GTAGTTTTGTTATTCGTATTGATCGCCTCCCGGTTTCTATATTTTTGTTCTTCCGCTGCCTGACCGGGGGGCGGATCCGGATCCCCAACAGGCAGATCTCTCCAGCCACTTCTAAATTGTGAGTTTAATTCATGTTCTAGCATATAGTAATCTCTCATAATAGAATTGTGGTGGATTTGGACTACCCTTTACAGATATGTCAGGACGAGGAAGGGGAAGAAGGAGTTTTGTCGAAGGACATAGTGAGTCAGAAGGCATAACTCCGGTCCTTACTAACATGGCTCAGCTGTTAGAACGTTTAGCTGATCAAACCACTAATGGGAATGGTCAATCCTCAAGTAGAATAGTTAGCAGAGAAGATCCACAGGAAAAGTTTAGGAGGCAACGAGCTCAAGAATTTTCTGGCACTACCGATCCCCTAGTGGCAGAAAGATGGATTAAATCTATGGAAGTGATATTTGACTACATCTAACAGAACTCGAGAGTAACGGTAGACTTGGAAATTCTTACCTGGGAAGAATTTAAGAGAGTCTTCTTTGAGCAATACTTTACTGTTGATGTTAGAGAACAGTTACAGAGTGAATTCTTAACTCTGAAGCAGGAAGGAATGGCAATGCGTGATTATATCCGCAAGTTTGAGAGGGGATGCTATTTTGTTCCATTGATAGGGACAAATGCAGATGCTAAGCTTCGCCATTTCATCAATGGGTTGAAGCCCATGATTAAACACGATGTTAGGTTGGCAGAACCTATAGATTATAGATCAGCTGTTAATAAGGCTCTTCGGGCAGAGCAAGATTGGAAGGCAATCGAAGATGAGAGATAGTTGAAGCGTCAAGCTTTCCAACAAAAAGATCGTAGGAACAATAAGAAGCCATATAGTAATCAGCAAGGGTCGCAAGGGAAAAAGCCAATTGCTGCTCAACCGATATCTGTTGTTCCAAATACAGGGAATAGACAGCCATGTCCTACTTGCAAGAAGAATCATAAGGGGCAGTGTCTTCAGGGACAAAATGTATGTTATACTTGCGGTAAACCAGGCCACATGTCGAGAAATTGCCCTCAGAAACAACAACAACTCATTACCAGTAGAGCATACGTGATGACTACTGAAGAAGCTCCAGTAGATACCACCTTGGTGACGGGTAAAATTTTTGTTGATAACAGTCTATTATAGCTTTGTTAGATTCTGGTGCGACTCATTCGTTTGTATCGGAAAGATTTTCTAAGAAATTGCTTATTAAACCAGTAGAAGTAAATGTAGGATACTGTATTCAGGTTCCTACAGGAGAAAGTATAGTAACCAATCGAGTGATTCGAAACATAGAACTTAAGTTATAGGGAAATATTGTCTACGCAGATTTGATAGTATTGCCTATGATTGAGTTCGATTTCATTTTGGGAATAGATTGGTTAACAAAGCATGAAGCTGTTATAAATTTTAATCAGAGGTCTGTTGATATTAAGATACCAGGCAGGATTTCATTTTCATTCAAAGCCGATAACTGTGATAAAGCCCTTAAGATAATATCAGAAGTGAAAGCTCAGAAGTGTTCAAGAAACGGATGTCAGGGAATTTTAGTGAATGCTATATCCTTAGAATCCGAAAAGAAAATTAAGTTGGAAGATGTACATGTCGTAAGAAAATTTCCAGATGTCTTTCCAACAGATGTCTCAGGTTTACCTCCAAATCGAGAATTAGAATTTACCATTGAATTAGTACCAGAAGCTGCTCCAATTTCGAAGCCTCCTTATAGACTTGCTCCTAAGGAAATGAAAGAACTAAAAGACCAGATCCAAGAGTTATTGGATAAAGGATTCATTAGACCCAGTACTTCACCTTGGGGTGCACCAGTGCTGTTTGTGAAGAAGAAAGATGGAAGTATGCGCCTGTGTATCGAATATAGAGAATTGAATAAATTAACGATTAAGAATAAATATCCTCTCCCTAGGATCGACGATTTATTCGACCAATTACGAGGAGCTGCAGTATTTTCCAAGATATACCTGAGATCTGGTTATCACCAGTTACGGGTAAAAGAAGCAGATGTCTTTAAAACAGCTTTTAGGACAAGATATGACCATTATGAATTTTTAGTTATGCCATTTGGATTAACTAATGCGCCATCTGTGTTTATGGATTTAATGAATCAGGTATTTCAACCATTCCTAGATAAATTTGTGATAGTGTTCATAGATGATATCTTGATTTACTCGAAGAATAGAAGTGAACACGAAGAACACCTTAGAGAAGTCTTGCAGATTTTAAGAAGTAAACAGTTATTTGCTAAGTTTAGCAAATGTGAGTTCTGGATTGAGAAAGTTGTATTTTTGGGACACATTATTTCGAGAAAAGGAATAGAAGTAGATCCTTCTAAAGTGGAAGCTGTTCGAGATTGGCCTGTACCTAAGAGTGTCACAGAAATCCGTAGTTTCTTAGATTCATAGAAGGGTTTTCGAAGATTGCTGTTCCATTAACAGCTTTGACTAAGAAGAACGTTAAGTATAATTGGACTCCAGAATTCCAATCTAGTTTTTAGAAATTAAAACTTGCGTTAGTTGAAGCCCCTGTTCTAACTTTACCATCAGAGAAAGGGAATTTTGTGATCTATACAGATGCATCGAAGACAGGGCTAGGAGCTGTTCTAATGCAGGAAAGGAAGGTAATTGCTTACGCTTCGAGACAATTGAAAGTTCATGAGAGAAATTATCCTACGCACGACCTTGAATTAGCAGCGGTAGTTTTCGCATTAAAAATCTGGAGACACTATCTTTACGGTGAGAACTGTGAAATCTTTACAGATCATAAAAGCCTTAAGTATTTCTTTACCCAGAATGAGCTAAACATGAGACAAAGGAGATGGCTCGAATTGGTTAAAGATTATGATTGTGTAATTAGTTATCACCCCGGTAAAGCTAACGTAGTAGCAGATGCGTTAAGTAGAAGGAATGTGGGGTTGGCACAGATCTCAGTTCAGATTCCTCTAGCATTGGAGATTAACAAATTTGAATTGGGAATAGTTAATAAGGAGAACGCTGCCAAGCTATCAGTTCTTACGATCCAATAAACGTTAAAAGATAGAATTAGAGAAGGGCAAGTGAAGGACGATCAACTCCAGAAATGGAAGAAGCAAGATGAAAACAGAGGAACTAATCTGTATGTGGTGGAAGAAGGAATTGTTAAATACCAAGATCGATTATGGGTACCGCGCACAGATAATTTGCGCAATGAGATTATGAACGAAGCCCATAACTCGCCGTATTCCATTCATCCAGGAGGAACAAAGATGTTTAAGGATTTGCAAGCTCTGTTTTGGTGGCCAGGAATGAAACGTGACATTTGTAGTTTTGTTGCTGAATGTCTAACATGCCAACAAGTTAAAGCGGAACACCGAAGACCTGCAGGAATGTTAAAACCTCTTCCTATACCAGTGTGGAAGTGGGATAACATATCAATGGATTTCGTAGTAGGATTACCCAGAACAGTTCAAGGATTTAATGCAATTTGGGTGATAGTGGATAGTTTAACTAAGTCTGCACATTTTCTTTAAATACAACTTACGATTTGAATAGATATGTAGAGTTGTATATTAAAGAGATAGTCAGACTTCACGGTATTCCAAGTTCTATAGTATCAGATAGAGACCCCATATTTACTTCAAGATTCTGGAAAAGTTTGCACCAATCCTTAGGCACAAAATTAACTTTCAGTACAGCATTCCATCCTCAAACCGATGGACAATCAGAAAGAGTAATTCAAATACTGGAAGATTTGTTACGGGCGAGTGTTCTTGATTTTTCAGAAAGTTGGGATTCTAAATTACCGTTGATTGAGTTTACCTACAACAACAGTTACCAAGATTTGATAGAAATGGCACCATACGAAGCTCTGTATGGCAGAAAATGTCGATCACCAATTCTTTGGGATGATGTAGGCGAAAAAACGGAGATATGTCCTGATATTGTAGAACAGACTTCGGAAGCGATTAAAAGAATACGTGAAAGAATGAAGACTGCTCAAAGTAGGCAGAAAAGTTACGCAGACAATCGTCGTAGAGATCTGAATTTTGAGATAGGAGATCACGTGTTCCTAAAGATTTCACCAATGAAAGGTGTCTTAAGATTTGGAAAGAAAGGAAAGTTAAGTCCCAGATATGTTGGACCATTCCAGATCTTAGAACGAGTTGGAACGTTAGCGTATCGTTTAGCGCTACCTCCTCAATGTCTACTATTCACAACATATTTCATATTTCAGCACTTAGAAAGTATATCGCGAATCCTTCGCATGTGCTTAGATATGAACCTATTCTGTTAGAACCAGATTTGACTTACGAAGAAGTTCCACACCAAATTTTAGCACAAGAGAATCGTAAGTTAAGAAGCAGAACTATTCCTATGGTTAAAGTGCAGTGGACAAATCACTCAGAAAGAGAAGCAACTTGGAAGTTGAATCTGATATGAAGAGAAGCTACCCAGATCTCTTTAAGTAAGTAATTTCGAGGACGAAATTCTTTTAAGGGGGGTAGATTGTAACGACCAGATCTTTTTCATAGTCCACAATTAGCAAATTATGAGATTTGAGGGATTACAATGCTATTTATTTCAATCCTTGAATTTATCGAATTTCATATTTCATGTGTATGCCATTTAGCTTTCTTTCTTTAAAAGCTAAATTCAGATTTCATGATATGTGCGTACAGATTTCATGTCTTACGCAATGTTCAGCCTTCTTTATGTTGGGTTGATTTTCAGATGTTAAGAATACAATTATAGTAGTTGTCTAGTTGAATTTCTACAAGCCAATTGAATCTTTTGTTTTAATTAAAGACGTTCGGATTCAATGTGCATCTCTTTATTTTAAAACAGAGCACGCTTTACTGGAATTTGGGCATATTGATTAAACGTGTCTTTGTTAGAGTAGATGCCCAACTAGCCAACTTGTGGCGTGTGGGTTTATAGACTCTTGTATATGACAATCTTTATATATGATATTCGCATTTATTTATGGCATTCTTTACTTTCATTGTGTTGTATGATGATTAACAATTGCGTTGAGTAAAGACCTAGAATGCACTATAGTGTATGTTAGATGTGATAGTGGGTATGACGGCTATCATGAAACACATCTAATAGTCACTGTGTATTCTAAATTAGTTCCTAGTCGATTGGGCCGTCAAAATGAGGATAAGGCCGCCCTAGCTCGAGACTAGTATCTGCGATGCGAAGTACCATGTTTCATTGGTAGGGAACATTGTGATGTTCTGAGCATGCAGATAGATAATGACCTGGTGATCTATCGAACTACCCTCGTTCGAACTTTCCAAGTGGTTACCATTTGTCGAGTGGATAAGTCCGAGGTCTTGGTTGTACTGATTAGTCCTCACGACTCGAAACGTCATTGAAACTCTACATGATAGGCGTCTCACTTTGACCCATTTGCCGACTCACTTGGGGTCATTAGGCGGCGGGATTGGGTGAGACCCCGATGTATGTAGGAGTCGATGCATCGTTGTCGAGGATTCACCGCTCGCAGACATGCGTGTATATCCTATGCTATCTGAGGGGATAATAGTGTATAAATCTCTGGTCAGAGTACTAGAAGTGTTTTAGGTAAATGGGTTTACCTAGTTACACTCGCGATGTCACTATTCGATCTCCAAGATGTATGCATAGCTATCGGATCTTTAACGACTCTCGATTTACCAATGGTCGTTGATCTGATCGGGATATATGGATTGAAAGGACCGTACTGTACGCTAACCACGACCAACTGGTTCTTGCAGGCACTATCAGTGATACCTAGGGGATCATGGGGCGATGTTGCTACACGCTCTTACCATGATCCGATGGGCAAGTCCGGAATTGTGATTCCGGAGCCACAATGGTTGTGGGCCCACGGCTAGCTGTATCCCTGAACCATTGAGGGTCACACAAGTACTTATTCAGTTTTGGAAACTGAGTCGATCGGTCCGATCTGATCGGCGATCGGAGTTACGATGAAGTCACGGTGATAGGGATGAACCGAATGTTCATACGTTGGACCCGGGCCCGTTGGGCCGGTCCAAGTCCATCACTAATCTAATTAAGGTAGACTAGGGCTTCATAACTCATTATTACAAAATAACACAACCCTAACCCTAGCTCCAAAATCTCTCAGCCGCCTCCCTCCTCACGAAGCCGCCGCCGCCGCCGTGCCCGCCACACGCCGCCGCTGCCACCCCTCGCCGGAGTTGCTCCGGCCAACTTTTCGAGGAGAATCCGTCCATGCTGATCTCGTTAGGCCTTCTAGTGCAGGCTGACGAAGGAGTCTCCCTTCCGGTCGTGGACCTGATTGACGTAATCTACCGCCGCCTACCGTGAAGTGCCGGTTTCCTCGTGAAACTGGTCGGAGCCAGGCGCCTAGACGCCAGCAAGGTAACTGACTAAACACCCTATGAATGGTTCATATTGTGTTAAAATGAATTGTATTGAACGTTTCCCGGCCTAATTTTTGTTCTTCCGCTTCCTCGCCGGGAGACGGGATCCGGATCCGCCACGGTTCCCCAACAGTCTTCCTTCATTAGACATTTTAAAGCATATAAATAGGATGTTAAGCTGCTTCATGCATCATTATCTTCAAATTAAATCATTTAGAAGCGGTGCTCTCTTGGAAGAAGCCGAAAAAATCATTTCAAAGTTTTTAAAAGAAACAGGCGGTGCGTAGAGGTTTGTTGGATTTACTGCTGTTGTTGTGTTAAAGATTTCAGGCAAGTAAACTCTGTTTCTTGCTCACTCAATAGAAAGCATATATTCAATTCTGTGTTTATGATTATGTATGATTTTAAAGAAAGGAAGATAGCTACGGCTGTTCTTCAAAGAAAACCAGAAGTTCATGCTCTGTTTTTGCAAAAGTTACGTTTACTGTAAATTTTGATTCAAAGATGTTTTAGAAAATGGTTTAATGATGTTCGTCTGGTAAGTTCTTAAAGCTTTCCAAAGATTCATTCATCGAAGTAGCTTACAAGTAGCTTATTCGATCTTTTCCAGAAATTTCGTAAGATATTTTGATTTCTTCAGAAGAATGTAACCGTGATAATTCATGTTTATCCACACGGTTAAGTATGAGATCTGGTTCTTATACCATCGCTGAATTTCTATGATGAACAGATTTCTAAGAGTAGAGGTCTGTTTACGTGTTAAGTTAAATTCAGATTTCTATCGCTGTTCATGAGATCTGAAGTGTTTCTTCTTCGATTGAAATACTTATGTTCATTCAGATTTCACATGTTTCTTTAGTTCAGATTTCTCTCTTTTATATCTGAGATCTGGTATAGAGCAGGTTCCTTTATAAATTGTTGACTTCTGAATTGACCGTTGACATCTGGTGGGAACAGTCTTATTAGGTGACATCTGGTTTATTCATTAGTAGTATGACATCTGAATTACTCGTTTAGTTGGGTAAGATCTGGTGACGTCATTTATAAGTTGCGTTGACATCTGGTTGATCAACAGAGATCTGTTGTATTTCTTCTTCGTTGAGATACATCTATATGATTCAGATTTCTATTGTTCATTTAAAAAAGATTTCATCCTTTACTTCTTCGATTGAGACAGAAAGCATAGATTCAGATTCTCATTCATTTCCGAATCATTTCAAAGATTTATTCGATTTAATTGACAGATTCAAGTAGTATTTTTGCTCAGTTTTCATCTTCGCAAGCTTTACAGAGAAATCCTTTACAGTTTCAGAACATCATTAGACAAAAGAAAACCAGTAAACGTTCAAAGGAAAGAAAACAGATTTCACGAAAGAAAGAAAGAGCAGAATGTTTTAAGAAATGTTTTAAGTTATGACAACAAAAGGGTCCCCAGGAAGGATCAGGATTACGGTTTACGAACTGTATACCCCTTCAAAACCCAAGGAAGGATTAGGATTATGGATCGACGGATCTATATACCCCTTCAACAATGAGCCATAGGGCTAAGACTGATATCAGGAGTTTGATCAAACGAAATGGACAAAATGTTTAAAGTGTTGTCATAATTTCAGAAAGTGAATGAGGAGCACAAGTTTGATTTTAATCACAGCTCTAAAGTATGGTTAAAGAAAATGTTTTCAGAGATTCATGTTTTATGCTTTCATTTACCTTCAGATTTCACAGTTATATTTTACGCTTGTTTGTTCTTAAGCGTATTCAAAGTTTCAGACTCCAGTATGTATTAGCTAGTGAACGATGGTATGATTTGCTTTTGTTATTTCCAGACTTTACCTGCTGGTCTTTTGGCTCACTAGTTTTCATTGAGTGCAGGTAATGAGCAAATAGGAGCTGGAGAGAGCTTAACAGAATGGAACGAGGTGTTTATCGTGGACATCAGATTTCAGCGTTTCTTTTGGTTCCAGATTTCACGTTTTCCTTTTTGTGTTATACAGTATTGTACCGAACCTTTGCAGTTGGTTTAAATCACAACAGATTTCTAGTTTAGTCATTTTGTAAGAAATCTGTTTCCAGACTTCATTATGAACAAATATAATCATTTTGTTTAAATTACCATATTTCTATTTCCGCGCCTTTTAAATTATGGGATTTGATTCTCGTTTCAATCCAATAAGTTAATAGCGATCCTTTATTTTGAATGTTCAAAATCTTTATGACTTCCAATTGAACCCCAAAACTTCTAAATTCTGCTAAGAAAATTACGGGTCGTTACAGCGCAGGTGGCCGGCGATGGCGCGTGGGCGACGGGCGATGGCGTGCTGCCGAAATTTTTTTTTGAAAAAACGAGATTTTTGATGCAATTCAGGTAGAATGGAGTATTGACAGAGCCGAGCCAAAGCTCTGATACCACTGTTGGCGCAGCTACGGATCCGGACCCGCTCCCGTGGCGCAGTGTAATTTTTAAAATTTTTGAGTCCACGAACGGTCAATACACCTAAACAATAATCTAAAAATTCGTAGGATGTTTAGAAAGTTACCTTTCTGGCGTCTAGGCGCCTGGCTCCGACCAATTCCATGAGAGAATTGGCACTTGAACGGTTGAATGGCTGGATTGACGCCTAATCCGGTCCACGACCATAATCATTCGCCGGTTTGTACTAGAAAATCGACGAAAATTTCACGGACGGAATCTCCTCGTCGAGATGGTCGGAACAAATTCCGACGATGGTGGCGGGCAGAGACGACGGCGACGACGACGAGGGAAGAAGGGAGAGGGGAGGAGTTTGCTGAATAGCTTTTGGTGTTTTTCTTTCTCACGATTGAAAGTGTCTCCTTATTGTCATATTTATAGATTGAGGGATAGAGTTTGATTTGAACAAAACAGTGAACATTCGGTTCAACTAGAATAGTGAACATTCGCTTCAAGTCAAACTGTGAACATTCAGTTCAACTCACTTGATTGAGGTTTCATCATATCCCGATCGATGATCAGATATCACCGATGTTCTCAGTTTACAATATAATGCAAAATCAAATTTTCGGACCACTAAATCTATATATGACAGGTTTACTCTCATTAGCTAAATATGGAAGTCCTACTCCCTTAGCTACTTTTAGGAAGTCATACTCCCAACCTTCCTCCTACTATACCCAACACTTTGAGTACCATATCCGTACGGGAATCGGGAAACAAGTACTTGTGTGACCCTCAATGGTTCAGGGATACAACTAGCCATGGAATCACAACATTTGTGACCTGAAAACACATTTTCGGACTTACCCATGGAATCATGATAAAGCGTATAGCAACATCGCCCCATGATCCCCTAGGTATCACTGATAGTTCCTGCATGAAACAGTCGATCATGGTTAACGTACAGTACGGTCTTTTCAACTCAAATATCCCGATTAGATCAACGACCATTGGTAAATCGAGAGTCTAGAGATTCAATAACCATGCATACGTCTTGGAGATCAAATAGTGACATCGCATGTGTTACTAGGTAAACCCATTTTCCTAAAACACATATAGTACTCTGTCCAGAGATTTGTCACACTATTATCTCCTCAGATAGCATATGATATCCATGCACAAGGGCGAGCGGTGAATCCTCGACAACTAAGCATCAAATCCTTCATGCATCGGGACCTCACCCAACCCCGCCACCTGATGACCCCAACTGAGTCGGTAAACGGGTCAAAGTGAGGCACCTATTCATGTAGAGTCTCAATATGTTTCGAGTAATAAGGACTAATCTGTACAACCAAGACCTCGGATTTAATCCGCTCGAGAAATGGTAACCAGTGGGAAAGTCCGAACGAGGGTAGTTCGATAGATCACCAGGTCACTATCCATCTGCATGCTTAGAACATCTATGTTCCCTACCAATGAAATGTGATACTTAGCATCGCAGATGCTAGTCTCAAGCTCGGGTGGTCTTTATCCTCTTTTGGACGGTCCAATCGACTAGGAACATCTTTAGAATACACAGTGACTATTAGATGTGTTTCATGATAGCCATCAAATCCACTATCATATCTAACATACACTATAGTGCATTCACGTTCTTTATCCAATAATTATAATCATAATAATGAAGATAAAGAATGCCATAAAAGAATGCGAATTTCATAAATAAAGATCGTTTTACATAGAGTCAACAAGAACCCACATGCCACAAGTTTGCTAGTTGGACACCTACTCTAACAATACTTCCAGTTTTGAAGAATATGAGACATAGAAGCTCTGATTTGATTTTCCAAATCCAAATTCTGATTCTTATAATATCTAATCTTACACGCATTTGCATATATTTGTTCACTGTTTGATTGAGCTCATTCTGTATAATAAATTTTATTGCTCAAGAAAATAGATTAGATTAAGTACCGCTATAAGCTAATAACTCAGTTGGTTGCAAAAATTAATTTAAGTAAAAATTTTATTTAAAAAAGAGTTTATTCACCTTCCCAAACTCTGTGTTGTTCTTTTTAAATCCATTCATATTATCTTATGGAATCTTTCAACAAGATCACATATTTTCTAAGGAAGACTATGATAATTCGAAAATTCGTATGCAGGGTCATCTGGCAGTTCTGGACGATGACATGTTGTTTGTTATCAATGATTGTCCAATAAAAATTATGAAAGTAAACACAGCTGTTGCCATATCAGATGTGGCTCCTCACATGGTTGAAAAGCAACGATACGAGTGGACTTCCAAAGATAAAAGAATGGTCAATCTTGATAACCTTTCCAAGGACATACACTATAAGACACTAGACAATAACATATTCAGTAAAAGCAAGATATGTACAACATCCAATGACATATAGGAAATGTTGACTCAGCTTTGTGAAGGAATGAGCAAACCAAAGAAAACAAGATGACTATTATCACTCAGACGTTTGATTCAGCGAAATGAAACCAGGCGAGAAAATGGCGGATTTTGACGAATGGTTCAGCATGCTTGCAGCTCTTGTAAAGGAGAACACTAACAAGGACGTGGCTCTGAATGTGATGAGGGCTTTACCCAGAGAGTGTGATGTAAAAACTATGGTTATAAAAGAGTCATAGGATCTCAACAAGCTGGAACTCCATGAACTATTTGCTGATCTGAAAGTGGATGAGTTCGAACTAGAGAACAGATCGGAAAGAGATCCTTCAACATCTCAACCAACAAAGGCACTTGCTGCTAAAGAGGACAAGTCACAGAAGATAAGCATATGTTTGACGTCTCTGTGCGAAGACTATGAACATCAAATTTAACGTCTTTGTGCGAAGACAACTTTTGTCTAAATTTTTTATTCACTTATCTAATCTTGTTCAACTTGTCTCTCGAAAATGTGAGTGAATGTGTGTGTGAGGATTATTCTATTACAGTGTATTCTCCCATGTATCCTCACACACTGTCGTCTGCTAATAATATCAATTCATTTCTACGACCTCTCTTCCATACACGCTTCTTTTATCTTCTCTTGTCTTCTTTTCTTCTTCTCTCGTATTCTTTTAATTTCTTTCAGTTCAGTTGTATTTATCTCTGTTCTGATATAAACATTGGACACAAGTTCTTCATGTTGCAAAATTTATCTGTAAAATTCTGACTCTATGTACTTGTTATCCATTCTTAGTACAGGAGTAGTTGAGGGTATTATGATCTTTGACCATTCTGAATTGATTTTTGTTGCATTGAGCAAAATCAGTTTGAATCGCTTCTGTTCTGTCTTGAGTTAACCTCGTTCAAACTAATTTGTCCTTATGACTGATAGCCTGTGCTGATGTGATTCAATCTCCGTTCTGATCGGTTTTATTCTGTAGTTTCTATTCGAAACTGATACAATGATCTGTTTTGCCCTTTGTCTGAACTGATCTAATGCGAAGCTCCAATGTGATCTTTTCACTGAACTATTCTGTTTTGATCAGATTCACTATATCATGTTGTTATTTATTATGTTCTTGCTCTGATTTGATTTAAACTGCTATTCTTATCTGCTCTATTCTGTTCTGATCTTATCTGATTCATTTTTCGAGCTGATCTCATCTGTTCTGATATGATTTGTTCTGCTCTAAACTGATCTTTCTAATTTTCAGATCTGATCTGCGCTTCTAATCTGATTTGTTCTGAACTGTTCATCTTAACTGAGCTCAACTCTTCGCTTGTACTGTTCAGTTGAGCTGATCTAAGCTTTATTCTGCTATGTTCTGTTTCTAGGCTGATCTACGCACTTATGTAAACTGATTAGAAACATAACATCAAGTTTTCTGTTCATCAAAATTCCGATTAATTTGTTTCCAAATCCAACGCATTCTACAATTTAGCTCACACTTTTTAATAGGATATTAGATATAGAAAATGTTGGAGAATATGGAGGTTATAAAATAAATTAGATATTTAATTAGTCCAAAAAAAACCCTAGGTGGCGGGTGGCCTCCCGCTTCTTAGAACAATTACTTATCAGAGTCAAAATATAGTTGTGAAATTCGTGTTAATTATTGTAAGTCGGACAGTCGGTCATATGTTATTTACATAACATTTTATAAGTCAAACTACACATTTTATATGAATCTGTCTCTAATTATTCAGTTAATTATTGTTTCAGTACGTTTTACGAGTAGAATTTCATCCCGTAATATCTCTTGTTTTTCAATATTTGCAGAAAGAAATGCACGACGAATACACGAGACCACATGAAAGAAGTTGTTCTTTTAAGGTTGCATTACATTTTATCTTTTGAATTCATGATTGATTTCGTACCCTTCCACAAAGTCTACCAGATCATTTTCAATATTTATTGATTGTTGTCACCCACGAGGTCTGTTCAGGACTGGGGAGGCAACCTTCGTCACGTTCTTTAAATGGCATTGTTCTGTAAATCGCATTGATGACATGCATCTACGTTGCTAGGTATGTTCGCTAAAATACCCGAAGGTCGAATCAGAGGTGGATATAAATATTTTTTTCTCACATATATGGTTCACTGAAATCTCACTTGAATTTAATAATTGACAAATATACATCAATAGATACACTATGAGACCTGATTATGTTAGTCTATATAAGTATGATTTGTAAATTCATTCATATTGAGGAATATGGGGGTGCGTACATCTTACTATATCAACGTAGTCAATTAAAATTAAAAATAGTGCATTAATTTATGGATATAATTTTCTTCCTTCCTCGCAATTCCTTTTGTTGAAATGATTTTATACAATTTGAGATATGTTTAGGTAGTTTTGGTGAGACTTCGATTACATTAAATTTATGAAATTAAACTGATTCAAGAATTTCTATTACCATTGAATAAGACTTGACTGCTACTTATTTTCCTACCTGTTGACCTGTTTCGAGAGGTTACTATTGTGAAAGTGTTTAGAGGGGCTTTTTGCGAATTTATCATTTCAAATGGGCATAGGATTTCGACTCTGTATACTGTATGATGAATTTACCAACATGCATGTAGCGAATCCAGCTACATAGAAAAGAAAGGATTAATATTTAACTAAAAACACATCGGGAAATTGGAACTCTGCATTAATATCATAAATGCATTTATATAGTGTTGGTCTCAGGTGGGACACCTCGAGATAAAAATATTAAATTGGAGAATAAAAATGGACACCGAAATTTTTACGTGGAAAACCCCTAAAAATTATTAGGATAAAACCACGGGTAAAATGAAAAATATCATTATAATATTTTGAGAATTACACCATCTCACTGTGTTTCCAAAGAGACACACACTTTTTTAATACAGGAGAAACTTATCTCACAAATATTATAGAGCACACTCTAATATATATTTAAATATATATGAGAGGAAGTATGAGAGAAAACTTTGTGGGATTAGATGATGTGCAAACTGAGGAATCGCAACCTATTTATAGTTGCTTCTCACAAAGTTCGTAGCCAACTTTTCTTATAATTGTGCATTGTTTGGTGTCAAATGCATTGAATGCATTTGACAGCACATCCCATTTGCTGGAATTTCTCCGACTTGGAGATTTGATTGAGAATCAAACACATCTCCACATGTCCTTTCAATCTTGTCATTCCCCTCTGTTTACGTTTCTGCTAGGCCACATGAGGATCTACACCATTTAAACTTGTCAGTATTCACTGGATTGGTCAGAATATCAGCCATGTTATCCTTCGTATGGATCTTATGCATCCACAATTCGTTCCTCTACTACATCCCGCACAAAGTGAAGTTGTACTCCAATGTGTTTAGTCCTGGAATGAAAGGCTAGATTCCTTGAAATGTGCAAGGCACTCTGACTGTCACAAAACAAAACAATCCTCTCTTGTTTGTGCCCAAGTTCCTCCAACAACCTTTGAATCCATATAGCCTCCTTGCAAGCTTGAGTAGCTGTCATGTACTCTGCCTCTGTTGTAGATAAAACCACAACTGTCTGCAGTTCGGAGACCCAGCTTACTGCACCTCCTGCAAGTGTAAACACATAACCGGTATTAGATTTCCTCTTATCAGGATCACCTGCATAATCTGAATCAACATAGCCCCTGAGTGTCAAATTTGATCCTCCAAGACATAATGCAGCATTTGAGGTACCCTTAATGTATCTAAGGATCTCTTCACCGTGCTCCAATGATCCCGTCCAGGATTCGCCATGTACCGACTAACTGCTCCCACTGCTTGTGCAATGTCCAATCTAGTATAAATCATTGCGAACATCAAACTCCCCACTGCCGATGCATACGGTATTCGAGACATCTCCATCCTCCCTGCTTCATTGTTAGGACACATATCATAGGATAACTTGAAGTTAACATGAAGGATTGAGATTGGATTACTGTCTTGCATGTTGAAGCGGCGCAAGACTTTCTTCAAATAATATGCTTGGGAAAGCCAAATCTCTCTGTTACTTCTGTCTCGATGAACTTGCATCCCTAGAATCTTGTTTGCTGATTCTAAGTCCTTTATATCAAATTCCTAGCCAACTGTGCCTTCAATTCCTGGACATAATCTTTGTTGGGGCCTGCAACCAACATGTGGTCCACACACAACAGCAAAATGATATAATCATTTCCACCAGATCTCTTGAAATATGTGCAAGGGTTTGCACTCAGTCTGTTGTATCCAAGGCTCATGATATATGAATCAAATCTCTTGTACCAACACATTGGCGCATGTTTGAGACCGTACAGAGATTTCTTCAACCTTCAAACCAAGTTCTCTTTGCCTATTTCAGCAAAACCTTCTGGCTGGAGCATATAGATTTTTTCTTCAAAATCCCCATGAAGAAAAGCCGTTTTCACATCTAGATGTTCTAGATGTAGGTTAAACACCACATACAATGCTAACATGACTCTAACTGTATTGAACCGAACCACAGGAGAAAATATCTCGTTGAAGTCAATGCCTTATTTTTGAGCATACCCTTTCACCACTAATCTGGCACGATACCGCTCCACTTGGTTATTACCATCACGCTTGATCTTATAGACTCATCTATTACCGATAGCTTTCCTCCCTCATGGTAGGGTAACAAGATCCCATGTTTTATTCCTGTCTAAAGCCTCAAATTCTTCCTGCATTGCTGTCATCCACAAGGAAACATCCGAGCTTCGAGTAGCCTCTTGGAAACTCGACGGATCACCATCCTCTGTTAGTAGAAAGTATGCAATATTGCTTTCAGTGACATAATCTGAAAGACAACCTGGTGGTCTTCTCTCTCGAGTTTACTGCCTCACTTTGAAAACTTCTGACTCAACTGATTCTTGTTCCTCGTGCTTTGGTACTGCTTCACAAGAAATTTGATCTCCGTCCGTATTATTTGCCACCTGAATTGTAGTAGTTTCTAATTGTGTGCCTTTGTCTCCCTTCACTTTATCTTCCTCGAAGATAACATCCCTGCTGATGATAAATTTATGGGCAGTAGGATCCCATAAGCGAAACCCCTTCACTCCATCAGCATAGCCCAAGAAGATGCACTTTCTGGATTTAGAATCCAACTTTGATCTTTCTTGTTCGTTGTACAACACGTACACAGGACTTCCAAATGTATGCACCCAAGAATAATACACTGGCTGTCCAGTCCACACCTCCATTGGAGTTTTCAAATCAATCGCTACTGACGGAAATCGATTGATAACATAACAAGCGGTTTTTACTGTTTCTGCCCAATGACTTGATAGGCCCGCATTATTCAGCATAGCTCTTGTTCTATCCAACAAGGTTCTGTTCATACGCTCTGCCACTCCATTTTGTTGAGGCGTATAAGCCGTCGTGAATTGCCTTTTGATGCCCTCATGTTGGCAAAATGCATCAAACTCATCACTGGTATATTATCCTCAATTGTCAGTCCTCAAACATTTGATTTTCTTTTCAGAATAAAGTTCAACCCACACTTTGAATATTTTGAAGGCTTCAAAAACGTCCGATTTTTTCTTGATTGGATGCACCCAACATCTCCTAGATAAATCATCAATGAACGAGACAAAGTATCTCGCTCCTCCTAGGGATACGACCAGTGCTTGCCAAACATCTGAATGAATTAGTTCCAAGGTGCTTTTACTTTTGGTCGTAGAAGTGCCAAACTTTAATCTGTGTTGTTTACTGGTAACACAATGCTCACACAAGGGTAAAGTCACTTTTGTAAGCCTCGGTAATAGCTTCCGTTTAGAGAGAATTTTCAATCACCGTTCCGACATATGCCTGAGCTTTCTATGCCATAACACGGACAATTCTTCTCCTGAACCACTTGATGCAACAGCTAGTTGTGCTTCTTTGTGTGTTTGCCCCAAAAGAACATAAAGATTTGCTGCAACCTTTTCCGCCTTCATCACCACAAGCGCGCCTTTCACGACTTTCATGATCCCACTCTCGATACGTGTCTTACAGCTGACATCATCCAATTGTCCCAAAGACAACAAATTATTTGTCAGGCCCTTCACGTGTCGTACTTCCTGTATGGTACGAATAGTGTGATCAAACATTTTGATTTTGATGGTTCCAAAATCAGCGATTTCCAAGGCATGATCATTTCCCACAAAGGGGTCTGGAGCGTGCTGCTCGGTCCTCGGGTCCCGAGGTGATAATAGGGGGCCTCAAGAGTATCCCCCGCCGTGAGTCCTAGACAAAAGATTTAAGTATAGGAATGTGTAACTGAGGTCGGGACCCGAGCTAAAATCCACCATTTTGTAGAAAACCGCGATTCTCATGACTTCGCACCTAAATCGCTGATAACAAAACACGTGGACGGTCAGGAAGAGGTCGGACTTATGCTTTCTGAAGAAGACCACGATCCACATGGTGACGCATCTCAGCCATTGATAAGACATCATCGAACGATCAGGATGAAGCAGTCCCGACTACCGAGGTGATGTTTGGAGTTCCCTAGATGATCTGGGTCGTTGATTGGAAGTGTGATCGTTCGGTCGTGGTTCATTCTGACTACTTATAAATACGCAAAGATCTCCCCTCATTTCTCACTTTCACTCCTTGAGCGCACCGAAACTCTGCCGAAATTCCCTCTCGTTCCTGAGCTCTCAATCTGTTCTTCATCTCCTACTCTAACACTTAGTAAGTTTTTTCTCTTTCGAAAATGTCCACTCCAAGTGATAGCATAGTAAGTAGCACGATCGAGTCTCTTGACAGTGTCCCCTCGAGTCCCGAGGCCAGAGAGCCCATGCTTCCCAACCAACAAAAGTTGGGCACCTCGGGTCCTCCATGGTATGCGGAGAAAACCTCTAACCTTAGGCTGTTGGACATTTACCTAATCTAGGAGAAAGGGAGGATGTTAGAAAAGTTCAAAGTTGTCCTTCCCTGCCCCGACGAGCGAGCCCATCGTCCTCCTCTGGGCTTCCACACCTTCTATATCAACCAACTAGAGATGGGCCTTAGGTTCCCCATCCCGAGATTCATCACCAACCTCTGCCATCACCTAAAGGTTAGCGCGAGCCAGATAACCCCAAACTCCTACAGCTTCCTCCTGGCCTTAGGAGTCCTTCTCAGTTTCTATGACCTCCCCCATAGTATCTACGTCCTGATGCAATTTATTCAGGTAAAGAGGCTAGGATCGGGGAAGTTTTACCTTTCCCACAAAGGGGACCTCGGCTTCATAGGGGGGAACCCGAGCTCCCACAAGGGGTGGATGAGCCGGTTCTTCTACGTTAAGCTGGGCAGGGAGGAAGAGAAACCCGTGGAAGTGTGAGATGTCTTGGAGGGATAATGTATATACCCTGACACCCTCAACTCCCGAGCGAGCCCCCGACCTGACCGCCTTCCTCACAGCTATGAGCGGCAAAAGCTATAGTGCTCCCGAGCTGATTAAGGAGGACCTCCTGTGTCACTTTGGGTTCAGCAGGAAGGGATCCCGCTGGTCGGGGACTTAGGTATCACCGTGTCTTCCCTTGGTCGTGTCGTTCTATGCTGAGCTCGAACTGTTATCTAACTTACTCTTCTCTTTGCAGCCGAACGGATGGGCAAGGCGGCGTTGTTGAAGGCCCTGAAGGAGTGCCCCGAGGAAGCGCTTTGGGGGCGGCCACACCCCCGAGCACTAAGAAGAGGAAGAGGAAGCCCCCCAGTCTACCGAGAAGGAGTCTCGTCACCCGAATAAGAAGGGGGCCTCCACTTCCAAGATGATGGAGGAACGCCAACTGCTGATACCCGAGGTCCAACCCATGGCCGTACCCGAGGTACCTACGACCAAGGGGGGAGTTAGGACGCCGGTTGGTCCGGGCCGAGCCATCGCCTTGAATATTTTTGAGGACTCGTTTGTGGTCTCTCCCTCCTGGACTGCGGCGACTGAGCTCCTTTGCAACATAATTCCCGACAGGGATATCACCCGGGTGCACAGCGCTCTAGACTTCGAGGCTGTGGGATCCTTTGCGGTCAGTTTGCGATGGTAAATCCCTTATTGCATTTGAGCTTACTTTCCTTACTCATGTTTGCATTCTGATCTTTGTCTTTTATGCAGGCCATGGTTTGGGGCGGAGAGGTGATCAACTGCCTCACCCGAGCTCGTCGGGAGGCGGTCTAGTCCCGAAAGTCTCTGGACGAGGTGCTCGAGCATCCTGGAGAAGCTGAAGGCAATAAGGGCCAGGGAGAGGCGAAGGGCCGAGGACACCCGGGAGGTGCTCGAGGCCGAGAAGAGGAAGCCGGCGACCGGAAAGAAGGCTCTTGAGGCCGATAAAAAGGCAGTAGAGGCCAAGTTTGAGGCCTTGGCATCCGAGAAGGGGGCACTCTAGGCCAAGTTTAAGGACACCGAAGCCCGAGCTGAAGGAGAGATCCAGCTTCTGAAGGGCGAGGCCGAGAATGCTTGGAGTCTCGGAAAGGAGGAGTTCTTGAAGTCCTCCGAGTTCGATGACCTGTGCGTACAGAAGTCTCTTACCTACTTCATGCATGGATTCAAAGTTGCCTAGCTCAGTTCCGAGCTAATGGATATACAAAGGAGGAGCACCCGACCCCCTTCCTTAGCGTTGCTCGGGCTCTCGAAGATCTGTCCGATGATGAAGAAGAGGCTAAAGAATAAGGGGGCCTCCACTTCCAAGACGCAACCCGTACCATCTGCCGAGGAGCGCCGTTTTGATTCTGTCCTCCTCGACAACGGAGGATCACCCACTGTCAATACCCGAGGTCCAATCCAAGGCCGTACCCAAGATACCTATGACCGAGGGGGGAGCGAGGACATCGATTGGTCCAAGCCGAGCCAGCACCTTGAATATTTTTGAGGACTCGTTTGTGGTCTTTCCCTCCCAGACTGTGGCGACCGATCTCCTTTGAAACATAATTCCCGACAGGGATATCACCCGGGTGAGCATCACTCTAGACTCCAAGGCTGTGGGATCCTTCACGGTCCAGTTTGCGGTGGTACGTCCCTTATTGCATCCGAGCTTACTTATCTTACTCATGTTTGCATTCTTATCTTTGTATTTTATGCAGGCCATGGTTTGGGGCGGTGAGGTGATCAACCGCCTCACCCGAGATCGTCGGGAGGCGGTCTTGTCCCGGCAGTCCCTAGACGAGGTGCTCAAGCATCACTCTGAGCTTGAGAAGCAGCTGGAGGAGCTGCAGGCAATAAGGGGTGGGGAGACGCGGAGGGCCGAGGACACCTGGGAGGCGCTTGAGGTCGAGAAGAGGAAGCTGGACACCGAAGTTTGAGCTGAAGGGGAGATCCAGCGTCTGAAGGGCGAGGCCGAGAATGCTTGGAGTCTTGACAAGGAGGAGTTCTTGAAGTCCTCCAAGTTCGATGACCTGTGTGCGCAAAAGTCTCTGGCTTACTTCGCGCATGGATTCAAAAGCTGTCTAGCTCAGTTCCGAGCTAATGACTATATAGAGGAGGAGCACCCGACCCCCTTCCTCAGCGTTGCTCGGGCTCTCGAAGATCTATCCGACGATGAAGAAGAGGCTGATGACGACGCCCCGAAAGACGAGGCCACTCCCCCGTGCTTTGATTGTATTTTACATTTCTTAACGCAATGTAAATTTCGACGTTTAATGAAATTCATCCTTTGCATAATTTCCTTTCTCCCGAGCTGTTAATATGTAAAGATAACGACTTAGATATAAAACGGGGTTACCCGAGCAGCCTGGGACTTGAAATAGCTTACAACTGAACCCGAAGCGGGATAACCCAAACACCTCGAGGCTGAATAACCACGTATAATTAAGGATGAAGTGGGGTACTACGAGTGAATCGAGATTAAATAACCCAGGAATGAATAGCCTGGGCACTCTCAGGCTAAATAACCTGAAACCGAATAAAGGCCATCAGGTGCGGGTAGCATTTTAAAATTTGAGCTCTATCAATGGAAAGACGTAGAAAACTGTTAAGTATGAGAGAATGATACCCGAACTCTGTGAGTCCTTGACCCGGTTAGTCTTGAGTAGGTTGGTTACCCGAGCTGGTCTGGGTTTAAGGCAACGAGGGTTGGATTGATTTTGCTGAGCTGGCCGGGTTTGTGTGCTCAGCAACTGTGCTCGAATAGGACTGTCGCCCGAGGAGTTGCCAATAAGAATTGGACTAAAGTTTCCGCCAAGCGGGTCGGGCTTATGTTGGTGCCGAGCAGGTTGGGCTCATGCGCTCAGGTGGGGCTGCCACCCGAGGAGGTGCCAATAAGAAATGGGCTTTAAGTTGTCGAGCAGATCGGGCATATAATGGTGCCGAGAAGGTCGGGCTTATGTGCTCAAGTGGGGCTACCACCCGAGGAGGTGCCAATAAGAAATGGGCTTTAAGCTGCCGAGCGGATCGAGCATATAATGGTGCTGAGCAGGTCGAGATTATATGCTCAGGTGGGGCTTCCACCCGAGGATGTGTCAATAAGAATTGAGCTTTAAGTTGCCGAGCGGATCGGGCATATAATGTTGTCGAGCAGGTTGGACTTATGTGCTCAGGTGGGGCTGCCACCCGAGGAGGTGCCAATAAGAAATGGGCTTTAAGCTGCCGAGCGTATAATGGTGCCAAGCAGGTCGGGCTTATGTGCTCAGGTGGGGTTTCCACCCGAGGAGGTGCCAATAAGAATTGGGATTTAAGTTATCGAGTGGATCGGGCATATAATGGTGCCGAGCGGGTCGGGCTTATGTGCTCAGATGGGGCTGCTACCCGAGGAGGTTTCTAGGTAGAAACAGTGAGTTGAGAAAAAATCTTTCATTCCATAAGATTATCTTTTAAAAAATGTGATAAGAGTAGGTCCTAGACATACTGCTTACAAATGATATTGAAGAAGAGTCTAAGCATAGTTCTTCCGAAGATGAATAATATTCCATGGCCGACGTCCTCGCTTCCCTTGTGCATCTTCCAAGTAATAAGTTGCAACCCCTGCTTTCCCGACCACCTTGTATGGCCCTTCATACTTGGGGTCGAGCTTCCCTCTATCTCCTTAATAATGTATCCTCATCCAGACGAGGTCTCCCGGCTCATATTTCCAAGGCCGAACCCTTCTGTTATAAGTATCTGCCATTATTCTTTGATACGCAGATAAACGAACTGCCGCTTGAGCTCTCCTCTCCTCGAGGTGGTCCCACTCGAGGCTCCGTATCTCCCATTATCCTCCGCATATTCCATGACCCGAATACTGTCCTGGCTGATCTCCGTGGGCAAAAGTGCTTCAGTCCCATATACCATGGAATAAGGTTTCTCGCCTATAGCTGCTCGAGTCGTTGTCCGATAAGCCCAGAGCACACTTGATAGTTCATCCGCCCATCTTCCCCTGGCCGATTCCAATCGTGCCTTGAGGGCTTGCATGATGGTTCGATTAGTGCCTTCCACTTGCCCGTTGCTCTGAGGTTAGGATACCGAGGTGGAAACTTGATCAATATTCAATTCTTGACACCAGGCCCGGACTCTTTCCCCACAAAACTGCCTCCCATTGTCTGAAATAAGCCTCCGAGATATCCCGAAGCGGCAGACGATGTTCTTCCATAGAAATTTCAACACCTCAGACTCGGATATCTTCGCTAAGGGTTCCGCCTCCACCCACTTAGAAAAGTAATATACGGCAACCAGTATGAACTTCCTCTGCCTCCAGCCGGTGGGAAAGGTCTCACTATGTCCAAGCCCCACTGATCAAATGGGCATGAAGAGATAATGGTCTTTAGGGGCTCGGCGGGGCTGCTTCTGTAAGTTGGCATGTTTCTGGAAACCTTGACAAGATCGAACAAGGGCGGTAGAATCCTGCTGCATAGTAGGCCAGATGAAACCTTCGAGTAGAGATTTTCGAGCCAGAGCTACCACGCCCAAATGATTTCCATAACACCCTTCGTGGATTTTCCTCAATACATATCTGGCCTCTTAGGGACTCAAACACTTTAATAGCGTCCACGAGAAGGACCTCTTATACAACTTATCATCCAATATAACGAAGCGTAGTGCTCGGCGCTTGATTTCCTGAGCTCTTCAAGGGTCCTCGGGCACAATCCTTTGTAGAATATACTCCAAGTATCATGTCGCCAGTCTGAGGTGGGCAATCCTTCATGATTCTGCCCGACCTGATATACTTGTGACAGCAGTTCCTTCCCCTGCATTTCTTTCCCCGAGGGTGGATCAAGAGAGCTAGACATACGTGCGAGCCTGTCCGCCTTTTCATTGCTTTCCCGAGGTATCTGCTCCAGAACCACTTCAAAAAAAGTTTCCATTAGCTTGCTCAAAGCCTCTGCATACTTCACCATTTTTTCAATTTTTATCTTGAATTTTCCATTGCTTGCTGAACCACCAACTGAGAGTCTGAATAGAGAACTACCCGAGTTATCCCCATATTCTTTGCTGCTATGAGCAGCGCCTCATATTCTGCTTCATTATTGGAGGCCTTGAAATCAAGAGTGATTGCCAGACTTATTTCTTCCCCCCAGGGGGACACCATTACTACCCCGACGCCGCTTCCCGGTGAGCAAGAAAACTCATCCACATAAACCTTCCACCTCTCCTCCTGCTCGAGGTACACTGTATCTGCCAAGAAGTCTGCTAGTGCCTGTGCTTTTATCGCGGCTCGAGGCTTAAACAGTATATCATATTCACTGAGCTCTGGGACCCACTTGACAAGTCTTCCTGAGGCGTCGAGATGCCTTCCACCTCTCCTCCTGCTCGAGGTACACTGTATCTGCCAAGAAGTCTGCTAGTGCCTGTGCTTTTATCGCGGCTCGAGGCTTAAACAGTATATCATATTCACTGAGCTCTGGGACCCACTTGACAAGTCTTCCTGAGGCGTCGAGATGAGAGACGATCTGACCCAGCACGCTGTTGGTAAGCACGGTAATTGGATGAGATAGGAAATACGGCCTGAGATGACAACTTCTTTAGCCACTTCATCATCTGTCGTATTCTTCGATGAGAGAAACTACCCGAGGAAGGGGCTTTTTAAGCTTATGCTTAATGCCTGCTTGTGAGGAATCAGATTTTTGAATTGTAATTTAATCGAATTGAGTGGAATTAGTCGCATGAATTTTGAGGATTTTTCATGAAGAAATCTGGTTCCAGTTGTTGTATCAGACGTAGCGAAATTTTTAGGAGTCAACGCAAGTCATCGGAACTGTAGCTTGCGACTGGTGATTTTGAATCAGTAGAGATGACGTGGGCGTGACGTAATGTTTTCTGTCACCTGTAGTTGCGTTGTGTCTGACAGTAGTTGCGCTCGTAATGGTTGCTGCTGGCAGCAGGCGCACAAATGCGAGGATCAACGAGGAAGCGACACGTGTTGGTTTGAGGAACCAAACGCAGCGATCGAAGCGACGTAGTTTTGATAAGTTGGAACGACAGCGTTTTGGGTGTTACGCTGTGTGGCCAGTTGTTGGCAGTAATGATGACGTGATCCTCTACGTCACCCGAATTGTTATTGTGTCGACTGGGTTGTTTAGCATGACCAGACGCAGGATGTTTTTGAGAAAGATCTATCGTCAGATGTTGTAGCTCTGCGGCGTCGTTTTGATTAGTTGTTGCGACGTCATTTTGGGGTTCCTTTGTGAATGCAACGTCTGGTGGTTGCGACTTGTTTCTGTTTTAATATTTATCCTGTTCCAGTCGACTGGTTTCTGTCAACAGATTTCTACTATTCACGTCGCCTGGTTATTTAGAGAACAGCAGCTGTTGGATTTGGGAGATTTATATAGGCAAGTGTTGATCGACACTTAGAATTATTTAGAGCCCGACATTCCTTATCTCCATATTCAACCCTTGTTAGCTACTGTTCACCGCGACTCCTTTCCCGACGATTGCCGCCGTTCTCCGCCGTAGTTTCGAGCGATTTTGGTGGCGCTAGATTCCTTGCGACTTGATCTTCCGATTGTTACCCGTTGGAGGCTGTCGAACGATCTTGGAGAGGATCGTGAAGTTGTTGTTGTCTTCGCACAGTGGAACCCGATAGTTCTTCCGTTAGTTCCAGCTGTTGGGTAAGAAATTCCTATCGTTCTAAGTTTAGTATTAGATGCTAGTACTTTGTTTAGAAGTAGAACCGTAGTTAGGTTCTTGACCGTAGGAATTGCTACTGAGAAGTTCTGATTCGAACTAGACATGAGTTGATTGTTGAGTTTCCTTAACAGATTTGAGGTTCTGCACAGCTTTTGCCGTGGTTGAGGATATCAGGTGAAAGCTGGTTTGCACTCTTGGTATTGCCGTGCCTTTGAAATTCTGTTGAGGTAGAATTCAGTCGTTAGAGGTACGAATTTAGCAGTTTGTAAAAGCTTTGAGCATGGCTATAATTCGGGTTATGAATTGCTGTTATGTGTTCACGTGAGGCAAGCATGATGAATTTATTGATTTTATGTCTTGTTTCATGTACTGTGAATTGTATGCATTTGAATTGAATAGTATGCATTTTGAATTGAATAGATTGACATACATGCATACATATTGAGCCTGATTGACAGATTGATTGATGACCTGATTGAGAGCCACGTTGTTACTGGCCGACAGATGTGTCGTGTCCGAAAAGTCCAACGCTATCATCGGAGTGGTTACTACCGGATTCGAGTGTCTACCAATGAGCTGTGATGGGCTGACGGGCCCCGATGATCACAGACCGATGATTTCCACCGGCTGATTGACTGTGCGTGGTATAGAGGCTTGACTGAGATGATTGTCAGTTGATACACTGGTCTAGCTATCCGATCCTTGATAGCCCTCATGCATTTCATAGCATTGATTATAGCATGTTGCATGATTAGCTGTTTTGATAGCTCTTCGTACTGAGGCTTGACCTCGTATTTGTTTTCCTGCTTTTGTGTTGTTTGGGTCTGCGTTACCCACTTGCAGGATCTTCAGGTAACCAAGCTGGACAGAGTGGAGGTTCAGCTGGTCGATCCTCGTTCCCATGAGTCCCAGTTATTTTATTATGTATCGAACCCGGGGGATGCCCTGTGTCATATGTATTTTGGGGATCTGTATTTGAATTGATAATTGATGTTACCTGTTTTATATGAGTTTGAGTCAACTCGTATTTTGGGTATCGATATTTTGAATGTATGTTTTGAGTCCAGGCCCAACTTATTTCGAAAAATTTTTAAGCCCGATTTTGCGCTTCCGTGATTATGTGCTTAATTGTGCTGTAATCTTATGTGATTAGCACGTGGCCTGATATTTTTGGTATCAGAGCTTAAACTGGGATAAGCTCGACTTCCTTTGATCGCACTCAAGTCTAGGCACAGAGTTTTGATTTGATTTTGATTGAATCTGTGACTTATGTGATCTTTATTCTGACTATGTGATATATCTGCTGTGAGATCTTACCTCTAGATTTGTTTAGATGCCGCCGAGAAGAGGAAGAGGTAGGACGACTAGACGTACTGTGGAGGAGTCTAGGGCAGGTAGTGATGATTATGTTCATCAGGTTGAGAACGTTACTAGACAGATAGGTGAGATGGAGTTGGTCCTAGCTAGGTTTCAGCGGACGAACCCTCCTACTTTTCTGCAGCCGAGGGTGGTGCGATGGCTAAGGCTTGGTTAGTTCAGATGGAGGAGTTGTTCGATACTCTGGAGTATGCTCCCGAGAAGAGACTGAAGCTGGCGGTGTTGCAGCTGAGATACAATGCACAGCGCTGGTGGAGAGGTATTTCTCATATTCTTCGTGATAGTGGGGCTGTGATCACTTGGGAGAGCTTCTGTGAGGCGTTCCGACAGGAGTATACCCCGGATTATTTCTATAACAGCCGCTCATATTCTTCGTGATAGTGGGGCTGTGATCACTTGGGAGTAGCTTCTGTGAGGCGTTCCGACAGGAGTATACCCCGGATTATTTCTATAACAGCCGGGAGTGGGAGTTCGATAATCTGAAGCAGGGCAGCATGCCAGTGGCTGAATATGCCCGACAGTTTTCTGCACTTTTGGTCTATGTGGCACACGTAGCCAACCAGGAGAGGACGAAGAGGAACAAATTTCTGAAAGGCTTGAGGCCTGATTTGTACCGGATGGTTTTGTCTGGTTCGCCTGCGACCTATATTGATGCAGTGAACCGAGCGGTGGATATTGAGGAGAGTTTGATGGAGGTTGAGGCTTCGATTCAGCCAACTACTGGACGCACCTATCAGCCTGTTCAGGATGCGTCGCAATATTTTTATTCTCCTCAGGGGTCGCAGCAGCAGCAGTCGAATCTCCAAAGGTTTCGACCTCAAGGGAAACGGTTCAAGAAGAAGGCGAATTCGAGTTCCTATGGTTCTGCGATTTCTGGTTCTGGCAACGGTTCTAGTGGCATGTCGTGTGGACAGTGCGGAGGAAGGAATCCGACTTCGCAGTATCGTGGAGTTCAGGGGTCCTGCAGTAACTGTGGACAGCCAGGACACTTTGTGAGAGTGTGTCCTCTGTTGAGGGGTCAATCTTCAGTTCCTTCGCAGCAGGGATCAGCTGGTGGTTCTTCTCAGAGACCGCAGTTTCCTGCCCCTACCCAGCGATCTAGATTCAAACCCCGTGAGCCTTCTAGGTTTGGAGCACCTTCGAGACCTCCGTTCCAGATTCCGCAGCAGGCTCAGGCAAACGCTTTGACGAGAGAGCAGGCTGAGGAGGCACCTGGTATGATGATCGTAGGTACATGCTCTATTTTCGATTATCCTGCGAGAGTTTTATTTGACACTGGTGCATCACACTCTTTTATTTCTGAGATGTTTGTTTGTGAGCATGGGTTGAGTTCTTCCCCATTGTGTGACGTTATTTCCATGACTACCCCTACTGGTGTGAGTCTGTGGTCTTGTGAAGTAGTATTGGATTGTGTACTTCGATTCGATGAGCATGTTTTGGTGTCCAATCTGATTGTTTTGGGAATCAGAGATTTTGATTGCATCTTGGGGATGAATGTATTATCTAGCTATAAGGCTACGGTAGATTGTTTTCATGGTGTGGTGAGATTTCGCCCTGATTCGGGTGAGAAGTGGGAGTTCTATGGTGCTGATTCACGCTCGAAGATTCCACTGGTGTCCGCCATGGAGATGTTTAGCCTGCTATCGCTAGGTAATGCTGGATTCATGATTTACGCGCTTGACAGTTCCCAGGAGCAGCGTTTGGAGTTGAGCGATATCCCGATCGTCCGAGAGTTTTCCGACGTGTTTCTAGATGAGATTCCTGGATTCCTTCCTAGGCGTGAGATCAACTTCAGCATCGAGTTGGTGCCCGGTACCGCCCCGATTTCTAGAGCTCCGTATTGGTTGGCGCCCGCAGAGTTGAAAGAGCTAAAGGATCAGTTGTGTGATCTCTTGGAGAAAAGTTTTATCAGACCGAGTATGTCGCCTTGGGGAGCTCCGATTCTTTTTGTGAAAAAGAAGGATGGGTCTATGAGGATGTGCGTGGATTTCCGACAGTTGAATAAAGCGCGGTGAAGAACAAGTATCCTTTGCCGAGGATCAATGACTTGTTCGATCAGTTGCAGGGATCGGTCGTATACTCGAAGATTGATTTGCGCTCTGGTTATCACCAGTTGCGGATTAGAGACGCTGACGTGGCGAAGACAGCTTTCTGGACTCGTTATGGGCATTTTGAGTTTCTTGTCATGTCATTTGGGTTGACGAATGCCCAGCTGTTTTCATGGATTTGATGAATCGCCTCTTTAGCGAGTACATCGATCGGTTCGTGATCGTCTTCATAGATGACATCCTAGTGTACTCGAGGAGCATGAGAGAGCATAAGGAGCATCTCAGATTGGTGTTGCAGAGGTTGAGAGACTCGCAATTGTACGCCAAGTTCAGCAAGTGTGAATTTTGGCTTGATCGGATTATCTTTCTGGGTCATGTGATTTCGGCGCAAGGGATTTCGGTAGATCCGAGTAAGGTCGAAGCAGTTCTTAACTGGGAGAGAACTAGGAACGTTTCCGAGATCCGCAGCTTCTTGGGATTGACTGGCTATTACAGGCGTTTTATCGAGAAGTTCTCTTCGATAACCAGGCCTTTGACTCAGTTGACTCAGAAGGATAAGAAGTTTGTTTGTACCGACGAGTGCGAGTTCAGTTTTCAGACGTTGAAGGAGAAGTTGACTACTGCTCCTGTTTTGGCTCTACCGTCTGGATCCGGAGGATTTGTTGTGTGTGCTGATGCAGAACGGGTACATGATTGCCTATGCGTCTTGACAGTTGAAGCCTCACGAGACGAGGTACCCTGTTCATGATTTGGAGTTGGCTGCGATAGTGTTTGCCCTGAAGATTTGGCGACATTATCTGTATGGTGAAGAATTTGTGGTGTACACCGACCACAAGAGCCTGAAATATATCTTCACACAGTCTGATCTGAATATGAGGCAACGATGATGGATGGAATTGCTCAAGGACTTTAACTGTGAGATTCAGTATCAGCCTGGGCGGATGAACTCAGTAGCAGATGCTTTGAGTAGGAAGACCCAGCCTGTGATGCTTTCGTCTTTGAGTGTCTCTAAAGTCTATGAGCAGTTGAGTACTTCTGGTTGGCGTTTCCAGCCGGGTGATCAGTACTTTATGGTTTCTTCGATTCAAGTAGAACCGCAGATTGTGAGTGACATCAGGGAGGCGCAGAGGACTGATCCTTATGTTCATGAATTGAAGATTAAAGCCCGAGGTGGTCAGTCTGATGATTTCTCTGTTTCTTTGGATGGATGTCTGAGATTTCGAGGAAGATTGGTGGTTCCGAACTTGATCGATTTGAAAGAAACCATTATGAATGAAGCACATTGTAGTCAGTACAGTGTGCATCCGGGCGAGAGAAAGATGTACCATGCCTTGAAATCTCACTACTGGTGGAAAGGCATGAAGAGCAACATTTCTGGTTTTGTTGCTAGATGTTTGAATTGCCAGCAGGTCAAGGCTGAGAGAATGAGACCTGGTGGATTGCTACAGAGTTTGGAGGTGCCTCAATGGAATTGGGAGCACATCGTCATGGATTTTGTGACTCACTTACCTCGGTCGAGTAGGAGATGTGATGCGGTTTTGGTGGTGATTGATAGACTTTCGAAGTCAGCCCATTTCATTCCCTATGACGTAAGGTGTTCAATGAAGGAAATGGCGAAGCTGTATATCGACCATGTGGTTAGATTTCATGGAGTGCCTGTTTCGATAGTGTCTGACAGAGATCCAAGATTCACTTCCCGATTTTGGAAGAGCTTGCAGGCAGCGATGGGTTCGAGATTGGTTATGAGTACAGCCTATCACCCACAGACAGATGGTCAGTCTGAGCGGACTATTCAGACTTTAGAGGATATGCTGCGAGCAGTTGTGATGGATTTCAGTGGTGGCTGGCAGGATTCTTTTTCGTTGGTTGAGTTTTCTTATAATAACAGCTACCAGGTGACTATCGGGATGGCTCCATTTGAAGCCTTGTATGGTCGAAAATGCAGATCTCCGATTTGTTGGGAAGAAGTTGGTGAGAAACAACTTTCTACCCCTGAATTTGTGCAGAATATGAAAGACCAGATTGATTTGATTCGAAGTAGAATGAAGGATGTACAAGATAGATTTACCAGCTATGCTAACCAAAGACGTCGACCGTTGGAGTTTGAGGTTGGCGATCGAGTATTTCTCAAAGTTTCTCCTTTCATGAGCGTGATGAGATTCAGATTTAAAGGCAAATTAGCTCCTAGATTCGTTGGTCCCTTCGAGATCGTTGAGCGGATAGGTCAGTTGGCTTATAGATTGAGGCTGCCCGAGGAGTTAGCAGCGATGCATGATGTCTTTCATGTTGGGGATCCGGATCCGCCCCCCGGTCAGGCAGCGGAAGAACAAAAATATAGAAACCGGGAGGCGATCAATACGAATAACAAAACTACATGTATCGACATACATAGGGTGTTTCTGGCGTGTTACCTCGCTGGCACTTGTGCCTGGCTCCAACCGGTGTTTCAAGAACCCGGCGCTTCTCGGTAGATTGCGGTAGATACGCCAATCCGGTCCACGACCAGATTCGAGACTCCTTCGTCAGACTGCACTAGAAGTCCTGACGAGATCAGCACGATCGGATTCTCCTCGAAAAACTAGGCCGGAACAAAATTCCGGCGAAGTTGGGCGGCGGCGACGGCGGCGCACGGCGGCGCACGGCGGCGGCGGCGTGAGAAGGGAAGGGAGGGGCGGCTAGTGCTAGGGTTAGGGTTGATGAGTGTAGTAATTATGAAGTCTCTTTTTCATTAAGTCCAACAATCAACATTAAATAGACTTAAGGTAGACTTGGGCCGGTCCAACGGGCCCGGGTCCAAATGACGATATCAATCGCTGTGACTTCATCGTAACTCCGATCTCCGATCAGATCGGACCGATCGACTCAGTTTCCAAAACTGAATGTTATGATGTGAAAAACAATTTTTCAGATTATTAAACCCCAAATAGCAAAATGACCGTTTTGCCCCTCAACAGAGTCAAATCCCGGTTTGATCCCTGTTGACTTTTAGGAAGTCGTACTTCCCGAAATCCTCTTCTCGTGCTCAACACATTGAGCTGAGTATCCGTGTGGGAATTTCGAATCCAGTACTTGTGTGACCCTCAATGGTTCAGGGATACAGCTAGCCGTGGGCCCACAACCATTGTGGCTCCGGAATCACAATTCTGGACCTGCACAACGGATCATGGTAAAGCGTCTAGCAACATCGCCCCATGATCCCCTAGGTATCACTGATAGTGCCTGCAAGAACCAGTCGGTCGTGGTTAGCGTACTGTACGTTCCTTTCAATCCATATATCCCGATCAGATCAACGACCATTGGTAAATCGAGAGTCGCTAGAGATCC
>KV015179.1:51462-66117 GCA_001598015.1 Dorcoceras hygrometricum
TTACCTCGCTGGCACTTGTGCCTGGCTCCAACCGGTGTTTCAAGAACCCGGCGCTTCTCGGTAGATTGCGGTAGATACGCCAATCCGGTCCACGACCAGATTCGAGACTCCTTCGTCAGACTGCACTAGAAGTCCTGACGAAAAACTACATGTATCGACATACATAGGGTGTTTCTGGCGTGTTACCTCGCTGGCACTTGTGCCTGGCTCCAACCGGTGTTTCAAGAACCCGGCGCTTCTCGGTAGATTGCGGTAGATACGCCAATCCGGTCCACGACCAGATTCGAGACTCCTTCGTCAGACTGCACTAGAAGTCCTGACGAGATCAGCACGATCGGATTCTCCTCGAAAAACTAGGCCGGAACAAAATTCCGGAGAAGTTGGGCGGCGGCGACGGCGGCGCACGGCGGCGGCGGCGGCGGCGGCGTGAGAAGGGAAGGGAGGGGCGGCTAGTGCTAGGGTTAGGGTTGATGAGTGTAGTAATTATGAAGTCTCTTTTTCATTAAGTCCAACAATCAACATTAAATAGACTTAAGGTAGACTTGGGCTGGTCCAACGGGCCAGGGTCCAAATGACGATATCAATCGCTGTGACTTCATCGTAACTCCGATCTCCGATCAGATCGGACCGATCGACTCAGTTTCCAAAACTGAATGTTATGATGTGAAAAACAATTTTTCAGATTATTAACCCCAAATAGCAAAATGACCGTTTTGCCCCTCACAGAGTCAAATCCCGGTTTGACCCCTGTTGACTTTTAGGAAGTCATACTTCCCGAAATCCTCTTCTCGTGCTCAACACATTGAGCTGAGTATCCGTGTGGGAGTTTCGAATCCAGTACTTGTGTGACCCTCAATGGTTCAGGGATACAGCTAGCCGTGGGCCCACAACCATTGTGACTCCGGAATCACAATTCCGGACCTACCCAACGGATCATGGTAAAGCGTCTAGCAACATCGCCCCATGATCCCCTAGGTATCACTGATAGTGCCTGCAAGAACCAGTCGGTCGTGGTTAGCGTACTGTACGGTCCTTTCAATCCATATATCCCGATCAGATCAACGACCATTGGTAAATCGAGAGTCGCTAGAGATCCGATAGCTATGCATACATCTTGGAGATCGAATAGTGACATCGCGAGTGTAACTAGGCAAACACATTTACCTAAAACACTTGTAGTACTCTGGCCAGAGATTTGCACACTATTATCCCCTCAGATAGCATAGGATATCCACGCATGTCTGCGAGCGGTGAATCCTCGACAACGATGCATCGACTCCTACATGCATCGGGGTCTCACCCAATCCCGACGCCTGATGACTCCAAGTGAGTCGGCAAATGGGTCAAAGTGAGACGCCTATCATGTAGAGTCTCAATGACGTTTCGAGTCGTGAGGACTAATCAGTACAACCAAGACCTCGGACTTTTCCACTCGACAAATGGTAACCACTTGGAAAGTTCGAAGGAGGGTAGTTCGATAGATCACCGGGTCACTATCTATCTGCATGCTCAGAACATCACAATGTTCCCTACCAATGAAACATGGTACTTCGCATCGCAGATACTAGTCTCGAACTCGGGCGGCCTTATCCTCATTTTGACGGCCCAATCTTCTAGGAACGTGTTCAGAATACACAGCGACTATTAGATGTGTTTCATGATAGCCGTCATACCCACTATCACATCTAACATACGCTTTAGTGTATTCTAGGTCTTTACTCAACACAATTGTAAATCATTACACACATAATGAAAGTAAAGAATGCCATATAAAAGAATGCGAATATCATATATAAAGATCGTTTGTACAAGAGTCAATAAAACCCACACGCCACAAGTTGGCTAGTTGGGCATCTACTCTAACATTTCATGTGTCAATGTTGAGGAAATATGAGCCGGATCCTTCCCATGTTTTTAGAACCGAAGAAGTAGAGCTGGATTCTGCCTTGAGCTATGTCGAATATCCAGTGCAGATCTTGGATAGAAAGGAGAAGCAGCTGAGGAACAAGGTAATTCCGTTGGTGATGGTCCAATGGAGCAAGCATGGCAGAGAAGAAGCAACTTGGGAACCGGAAGAGAAGATGCAGCGTGAGTGGCCGCATCTGTTTGAGTAGATGTTGTATTAGATTTCGGTTTCTAGTTGTGTTTACCCTAGTTGTTGTCTGTGGTTTTCCCAGTTATCTTGAACTCTTGGGCTTGTATCAGATGAATTTCTGTTTTGTATCTTTGTTGGGATGATTGTTTTGAACTTTCCCTGAGTATACCTTTGATTTCGAGGATGAAATCTCTTAAGGTGAGGAGAATGTGAGGAATAAGATTTTTGAATTGTAATTTAATCGAATTGAGTGGAATTAGTCGCATGAATTTTGAGGATTTTTCGTGAAGAAATCTGGTTCCAGTTGTTGTATCAGACGTAGCGAAATTTTTAGGAGTCAACGCAAGTCATCGGTACTGTAGCTTGCGACTGGTGATTTTGAATCAGTAGAGATGATTTGGGCGTGACGTAGTGTTTTCCGTCACCTGTAGTTGCGTTGTGTCTGGCAGTAGTTGCGCTCGTAATGGTTGCTGCTGGCAGCAGGCGCACAAATGCGAGGATCAACGAGGAAGCGATACGTGTTGGTTTGAGGAACCAGACGCAGCGGTCGAAGCGACGTCGTTTTGATAAGTTGGAACGACAGCGTTTTGGGTGTTACGCTGTGTGGCCAGCTGATGGCAGTAATGATGACGTGATCCTCTACGTCACCCGAATTGTTATTGTGTCGACTGGGTTGTTTAGCGTGACCAGACGCAGGATGTTTTTGAGAAAGATCTGTCGTCAGATGTTGTAGCTCTGCGGTGTCATTTTTATTAGTTGTTGCGACGTCGTTTTGGGGTTCCTTTGTGAATGCAACGTCTGGTGGTTGCGACTGGTTTCTATTGTAAGATTTCTCCTGTTCCAATCGACTGGTTTCTGTCAACAGATTTCTACTGTTCACGTCGCCTGGTTATTTAGAGAATAGCAGCTGTTGGATTTGGGAGATTTATATAGGCAAGTGTTGATCGACACTTAGAATTATTTAGAGCCCGACATTCCTTATCTCCATATTCAAACCCTTGTAGGTACTGTTCACCGCGACCCTTTCCCGACGATTGCCGCTGTTCTCCGCCGTAGTTTCGAGCGATTTTGGTGGCGCTGGATTCCTTGCGACTTGCTCTTCCGATTGTTACACGTTGGAGGCTGTCGAACGACCTTGGAGAGGATCGCGAAGTTGTTGTTGTCTTCGCACAGTGGAACCCGATAGTTCTTCCGCTAGTTCCAGCTGCTGGGTAATAAATTCATACCGTTCTAAGCTTAGTATTAGATGCTAGTACTTTGTTTAGAAGTAGAACCAAAGTTAGGTTCTTGATCGTAGGAATTGCTACTGAGAAGTTCTGATTCGAACTAGACATGAGTTGATTGTTGAGTTTCCTTAATAGATTTGAGGTTCTGGACAGCTTCTGCCGTGGTTGAGGATATTAGGTGAAAGCTGGTTTGCACTCTTGGTATTGCCGTGCCTTTGAAATTCTGTTGAGGTAGAATTCAGTCGTTAGAGGTACGAATTGAGCAGTTTGTAACAGCTTTGAGCATGGCTATAATTCGGGTTATGAATTGCTGTTATGTGTTCACGTGAGGCAAGCATGATGAATTGATTGATTTTATGTCTTGTTTCATGTACTGTGAATTGTATGCATTTGAATTGAATAGTATGCATTTTGAATTGAATATTGATTGGCATACATGCATACATATTGAGCCTGATTGACAGATTGATTGATACCAGATTGAGAGCCTGGCCGACAGATGTGTTGTGCCCGAAAAGTCCAACGCTATCATCGGAGTGGTGACTACCGGATTCGAGTGTCTACCACGGAGTTGTGATGGGCTGACGGGCCCCGATGATCACGGATCGATGATTTTCATCGACTGATTGGCTGTGCGTGGTATAGAGGCTTGATTGAGATGATTGCCAGTTGATACACTAGTCTAGCTATCCGATCCTTGATAGCCCTCATGCATTTCATAGCATTGATTATAGAATGTTGCATGATTAGCTGTTTTGATAGCTCTTCATACTGAGGCTTGACCTCGTATTTGTTTTCCTTCTTTTGTGTTGTTTGGGTCTGCGTTACCCACTTGTAGGATCTTCAGGTAACCAAGCTGGACAGAGTGGAGGTTTAGCTGGTCGATCCCCGTTCCCATGAGTCCCATTTATTTTATTATGTATCGAACCCGGGGGATGCCCCATGTCATATGTATTTTGGGGATCTGTATTTGAATTGATAATTGATGTTACCTATTTTATATGAGTTTGAGTCAACTCGTATTTTGAGTATCGATATTTTGAATGTATGTTTTGAGTCCAGGCCCAACTTATTTCGAAAAATTTTTAAGCCCGATTTTGCGCTTCCGTGATTATGTGCTTAATTTTGCTGTAATCTTATATGATTAGCACGGGGCCTGACACTGCTGCTCTGAAATTCGAGTTTTCGCCTCGTCGAGCTGTGATAACCAAGACCAGAGGTAGCTTCTCCTGCATAGTGTAATTCAGTTCGGCCCCTTTCAGGGCGTAGCTCAAAAATACACTGGTTGATGCATCTGCCATTCCTCCCGAACTAAAACCGATCTGGCCGCTTGTGGGGTGACGGAAAGATACACAAATAGTGGCTCCACGAGCTCAGGTTTGTTGAGAACTGGTAGCCCTTTCAAATATTCCTTCAACTCCTGAAAGGCCTTCTCACTATGCTCATTCCATTCGAAATCCTTCGCCTTGCAGAGTATCTTGAAGAAGGGAAGACTTCGGTCAGTCGACCTAGAGATGAATCGGGATAGCGCATCAATCCTTCCCGTCAACCTTTGGACTTCCTGGATGTTCCGAGAAGGACTCATGGAATCAAGAACTCGCACCTTCTCAGGGTTGGCCTCAATTCCCTGACGAGTGACCATTCCCAAGAATTTCCCTGTTCGAGCTCCAAATAAGAACTTGCCGGGATTCAGTTTGATTTGATAGTCCCGAAGAGTATGGACAGTCTTCTTCACGTCAGATATAAAATTTTCCTCCTCTCGAGACTTCACAAGTATATCATCAATGTATACTTCCACATTTTTCCCGATATGCTTTTTGAACACCTTGTCCATCAACCTCTGATAATTTGATCCCGCATTCTTGAGGCCAAAAGGCATGACGACATAACAAAATTTCCCGCCCCTCGTAATGAAGCTGACATTGCACTGACCTCCTCGGCTAATGGAATCTGGTGATACCCCTGATAGGCGTCCAGGAAACTGAGCAGCTCGTGACCCGAGGTGGAATCGATGAGCTGATCAATTCTTGGGAGTGGATAGCAGTCTTTAGGGCAGACCTTGTTCAGATCTCAAAGGTCCACACACATCCGCCACTTTCATGTAGCTCTAGGTACTAGAACAACATTGGACAACCAGGTATGGAAGTGTACCTCTCTTATATGCTCGGCCTGCAGTAGATCCTCGACCTGACTCCTGATTACTACGTCCTTCTTGAGGCCGAAGAGTCTCATCTTTTGAATGACTGGTCGGGAGTTCGGGGAGACATTCAACCTGTGCTCAATTACCTCGCGCCTGACCCCTTTCAGGTCAGAAGGGGACCAGACGAACACATCCTTGTTTCTTTCTAGGAACTGGAACAGTTGTGCCCGCACGCCTTCTGAGAGAGTCTTGGCGATCTTTAATACTCCATCCGGGGGAATGAGAACTACTTCCTCCTCCTTATCCTCTGTGGTCAGCTGAAAATCTTCCCCGACCATGTTCACTCCTCTGTCCTCCCGAGCCCTAGGATAGTCTTGGCCCGCTTAGCCACCTTCTGCTCCACTCTCACTTCTTCCACGTAACATTTTTGTGCCATCTTTCGATCCCGATCACTTCACCCACCGAATCTCCCATCGGGAACTTGATCTTCTGATGCAAGGCCGAGACCACGGCCATAAAGGCGACCATGGCTGGCCTTCCCAGGATGACATTATAGGAAGAAGGTGCATCTATCACAGTAAACTCGATGATCTTAGTCTTCCTATACTTCCTTGATCCAAGTGACAGAGGCAACTGAACAACCCCCACAGGTTGCAAAAAATGATCTGTGAACCCGAACAACGGTGTTTGCACTGGCTCCATAAAATACTCCCCAAGGTCCATCTGATCTACGGCCTCCTTGAAGAATACATTGACTGAGCTCCCCGAATCCACAAATATGTGGCCCAATTAATAATTCTCAATCATCGCCCGAATAACCAGAGTTTCATTATGTGCCTCGACATCTGCCGGTCCTCGGGCACGAATGAGATAGTAGGCCCGAGCGTCTCTTTTCGACCTCTATGGCTTCCATCCGACGACACCACTCCTTCCTCGCTCTATTAGAGTCCCTATCAGTAGGTCCTCCTGATATCATTTGTATAATGGCCCGAGGCGGGGGTGATCTCTGCTCTCCTCGGGAAGGGTTCCGATCCTGATTCCAAGGTGTCCTCTCTCGCCCTGAGGGCATTTTATCCTGCCGCCAATTTTCTCCTCCTTGGGTCCTCTTCTCCCTCCGAGGCTGTCCATCCCCAACTAGCGCTGCCCGCACATCAGGATTATTTTCTATAATGCACTCCAACTCATTATCCAGGTGTCGACACTCCGAGGTTGTGTGAAAATCACAAAATTTATCTGACCTGGGATTCCTCGGGGCCCCGTCGCTTCCTCGAGGGTGCTGCACTACCTTCCGCTCGTCACAAATTTTCAAAGCCCAAACTTTGCTCACTTTCAATGACGTTTGGGTGGTAAACTCCTCCAACAGCAATGGAGGTTCTTGCCTAGATGGCCTCGACGGGGCTCTCTCTACTTGGAATTCCCGACCCGCCCGAGGTGGCGCTTTCTGTTCTCCTCCTCAAGGACTGTATTGTTGGGGAACTGTGGCGGATCCAGATCCCGTCTCCCGACGAGGCAGCGGAAGAATAAAATTAGGCCGGGAAACGTTCAATACAATTAAAATCTACTGCAAACTATGAACCATTCATAGGGCGTTTAGTCAGTTACCTTGCTGGCGACAGGCGCCTGGCTCCAACCAGAATCGCAAGGAGACTGGCTTTTCTCGGTAGGCGGCGGTAGATTCGTCAATCAGGTCCACGACCGGAAGGGAGACTCCTTCGTCAGCCTGCACTAGAAGGCCTGACGAGATCAGCACGGACGGATTCTCCTCGAAGAACTGATCGGAGAAAGTCCGATCAATCAACGGCGGGCGGCGGCCGACGGCGGGAAGCGGCGGCGGCGTGGGAGGAGAGGGAGAGGCGGCCGAGAGCTTTAGGTTTAGGGTTTGTTGTAATCTAAATTACTTCTTAAGTTATCACCAATTAAGCCTTAAGTCTAATTAAATAGACTAGCAATGGACTTGGACCGGCCCAACGGGCCCGGGTCCAAATGACGATATCCATCACTGCGACTTCATCGTAACTCCGATCGCCGATCAGATCGGACCGATCGACTCAGTTTCCAAAACTGAATGTTATGATATGAAAAACAATTTATCAGATCACCCAACCCTAAATTGCAAAATGACCGTTTTGCCCCTCAACAGCGGAAAATCATGATTTGACCCCTGTTGACTTTTAGGAAGTCGCACTCCCTAGAATCCTCCTCCTATGCTCAACACATTGAGCTCAGTATCCATGCGGGAATCTCGAATCCAGTACTTGTGTGACCCTCAATGGTTCAGGGATACATCTAGCCGTGGGCCCACAACCATTGTGGCTCCGGAATCACAATTCCGGACTTGCCCATAGGATCATGGTAAGAGCGTCTAGCAACATCGCCCCATGATCCCCTAGGTATCACTGATAGTGCCTGCAAGAACCAGTTGGTCGTGGTTAGCGTACAGTACGGTCCTTTCAATCCATATATCCCGATCAGATCAACGACCATTGGTAAATCGAGAGTCGCTATAGATCCGATAGCTATGCATACATCTTGGAGATCGAATAGTGACATCACGAGTGTGACTAGGTAAACCCATTACCTAAAACACTTCTAGTACTCTGGCCAGAGATTTATACACTATTATCCCCTCAGATAGCATAGGATATCCACGCATGTAAGCGAGCGGTGAATCCTCGACAACGAAGCATCGACTCCTACATGCATCGGGATCTCACCCAATCCTGCCGCCTAATGACCCCAAGTGAGTCGGCAAACGGGTCAAAGTGAGACGTCTATCATGTAGAGTCTCAATGACGTTTCGAGTCGTGAGGACTAATCAGTACAACCAAGACCTCGGACTTGTCCACTCGACAAATGGTAACCACTTGGAAAGTCCGAACGATGGTAGTTCGATAGATCACCAGGTCACTATCCATCTGCATGCTCAGAACATCACAATGTTCCCTACCAATGAAACATGGTACTTCGCATCGCAGATACTAGTCTCATGCTCGTGCGGCCTTATCCTAATTTTGACGGCCCAATCGACTAGGAACTAATTCAGAATACACAGTGACTATTAGATGTGTTTCATGATAGCAGTCATACCCACTATCACATCTAACATACACTATAGTGCATTCTAGGTCTTTATTCAACGCAATTGTTAATCATCATACAACACAATGAAAGTAAAGAATGCCATAAATAAGTGCGAATATCATATATAAAGATCGTTTCATACAAGAGTCTATGAACCCACACGCCACAAGTTGGCTAGTTGGACATCTACTCTAACAATCTCCCACTTGCCCTAAAGCCAACTACTCATCAGACGCAGTCCCATCGTTTCGCGATGTTTTTCAAACAACGATCCTGGTAAGGGCTTTGTAAGTGGATCAGCAACGTTGTCCGCAGAGGCGACTCTCTCAACTGCTATGTCACCTCTAGCCACAATATCCCGGATTATGTGGTATTTCCTCAGTATATGTTTGGATCTTTGGTGAGACCTAGGTTCCTTTGCTTGCGCAACGGCACCCGTGTTGTCGCAGTACATCGGGACTGGACAAACTCCACTAGGAATGACGCCCAAGTCTTGGACGAAATTCCTTATCCAAACCGCCTCCTTAGAAGCAGCTGATGCTGCAATGTACTCAGCCTCAGTGGTTGAATCCGCGATGGTGTCTTGCTTGGAACTCTTCCAAGAGACAGCACCACCATTGAGCATGAATACAAATCCAGAGGTTGACTTCGAATCATCCACGTCACACTGGAAGCTAGAATTAGTGTAGCCTTCCAGTTTCAGTTCACCACCCCCATAGACCATGAACATATTCTTAGTCCTTCGCAAGTACTTAAGAATATCCTTCACAGCCTTCCAATGTAATTGGCCGGGGTTGGCCTGGTAGCGGCTCGTGACACTCAGAGCATATGCGACATCCTGTCTAGTCGAGATCATGCCATACATAATACTACCTATTGCCGAGGCATATGGCACACGTGTCATACTCTCTATCTCCTCATCAGTCTTCGGACACATAGACTTAGATAGAATGACCCCGTGGCACATAGGTAGGTGTCCTCTCTTGGACTCTTCCATAGAGAACCTCTTAAGTATGGTATTGATGTAGGTGGCTTGGGTGAGTCCGAGCATCCGTTTAGATCTATCCCGATAGATCTGTATTCCAAGAATATAGGATGCTTCACCCATGTCCTTCATCGAAATCTACTAGACACCCAGACTTTAGTTGATTGCAGCATTCCTACGTCATTCCCAATGAGTAGAATGTCATCAACATAAAGTACGAGGAATGTCACAGCGCTTTTAACTACCTTCTTATAAACACATGGCTCCTCAGGATTCTTGATGAAACCAAATTCCTTAATTGTTTCATCGAATCTCAGGTTCCAACTTCGCGATGCTTGTTTGAGACCGTAGATCGATCTCTGAAGCTTGCATACCTTATGCTCGCTTCCAACAGATGTGAAACCCTCAGGATGCGTCATATAGATCTCTTCCTTAATGTTTCCATTAAGGAACGCAGTTTTCACATCCATTTTCCATATCTCATAGTCGTACCATGCGGCTATGGCAAGTAAGATTCTAATTGACTTGAACATTGCGACTGGCGAGAAGGTTTCATCATAGTCAACACCTTGCCTTTGAGTGTAACCTTTTGCGACCAGTCGTGCCTTGTAGGTCATTACCTTATCATCAGGCCCAAATTTTCTCTTGTATACCCATTTGCACCCAATAGGAACAATTCCTTCGGGAGGATTAACAAGAGTCCAAACTTGGTTCGCATGCATTGAGTCAAACTCAGACTGCATTGCTTCAAGCCACAAATTACTCTTGTATACCCATTTGCACCCAATAGGAACAATTCCTTCGGGAGGATTAACAAGAGTCCAAACTTGGTTCGCATGCATTGAGTCAAACTCAGACTGCATTGCTTCAAGCCACAAATTAGAATCAGCATCAGAAATTGCCTCCTTGAAAGTTCTTAGATCAGATCCAACAACTTGATCACCTTGATCATCTTCAAGGAGAAAACCATATCTCTCAGGAGCCCTAGAAACCCTTTCGGATCTCCTAGGCACGACCATTTCTGGTACTGGATCTGTAGGTGCGGGAGATTCACTTGGTACTTCAGTTGGTTCTCGAACCTCTTCGAGTTCTACTATTTTGCCCTTTCTATCAAGTAGAAATTCCCTTTCCATAAAGGTGGCATTTCTAGAAACAAACACTTTTGTTTCGTTCGGATAGTAGAAGTAGTATCCAATGGAATTCTTTGGATAACCAATGAAGTAACATAAGATGGATCTCGTATCCAGCTTATCTCCCACTGTCTGCTTCACGTAAGCAGGACATCCCCAAATTCTCATGTATGAGTATTTGGATGGTTTGCCCATCCATATCTCATATGGAGTCTTATCCACTGCCTTGGTGTGGACATTGTTCAACAACATCACCGTCGTTTCGAGCGCATAGCCCCAAAACGAGGTAGGAATTTCAGTGAATCTCATCATAGATCGAACCATGTCCAATAAGGTCCGATTACGACGCTCCGCTACACCATTGAGCTGTGGTGTGGCCGGAGGGGTCCACTGTGCGAGAATCCCATTCTCTTTCAGATAGTCTTGAAATTCAGCACTTGAGTATTCACCACCTCGATCAGATCGAAGTGCTTTAATACTTTTGCCTAGTTGATTTTCTACTTCAGCCTTGAATTCTTTGAACCTTTCAAAGGATTCAGACTTGTGCTTCATCAAGTACAAGTACCCATACCTAGAGTAATCATCGGTAAAGGTGATGAAGTATGTGTGACCGTATTTAGTACCAATACTAAATGGACCACACACATCAGTATGGATCAAATCTAATAGGCCTTGAGCACGCTCACCCTTGCCCATGAAGGGTGCTTAGTCATCTTTCCCTTGAGACAAGACTCACAAGTCGGTAGGGAGTTAATGTCTGACAGATCAAACATGTCATTCCTAACTAACTTGTTCATCCTACTTAGAGAAATATGACCTAGCCTAGCGTGCCAAAGCTGTGCTGGGTTAAAACTATCGTATTTCCTTTTAATCTTTGTTGTATGTGCTTCGACATCACGAGTTGGAACGTCTTTTAATTTTAAGGTGTATAGATCGTTTTCGCGTTCCCCAATTCCAATCAAACATTTATTCTTGTAAATATTGCAAATCGAATTAGCAAACATACAAGAATATCCATCACTATCAAGCATATAAACAGAAATAATGTTCTTTATTAATTCGGGAACGAACAAAACGTTTCTCAATAACAACTTAAAATCAGAAGACAGAAATAAATAGACATCTCCTATAGCTATAGCAGCAACTCTTGCTCCATTGCCAAGCCTCAAGTGGGTCTCACCCTCTCTAAGACGTCGGCTTCTTGTCATCACCTGCAAATCATTGCAGATATGAGATCCACATCCGGTATCAAGTACCCAAGAAGTCGAATTTAGAGACATATTTATTTCTATATAGAATATACCTTTTGCAGTTCGCAACTGCTCGAGGTACTCCTTGCAGTTCCTCCTCCAATACCCAGGCTTGTGGCAGTGGTGGCAAACATCCTCATGCTTGTTTGGCTTGGAAGCCTTTGCCTTTGGCTTCTTGGTGGGCTTTTCCTCCTTCGCAGGGGCAGAACGCTTATTTCCCTTGCGTCTGGGCCCCTTCTTCACAGAGGAAAAAGAGCCCATGAGGAGGACGGGCTTGTCTTTCTTTATGGTTCCTTCGAACACTACAAGCATGTTAACCACCTCTTCAAGGGTGGCTGCCAGCTTGTTCATGTTGAAGTGACCACAAAGGGGTCAAATACAGCGGGTAGTGAGAGGAGAAGTACATCCACCGACAGCTCATGTGAAAGTGTGATATCAAGGCCCGACAGCTTTTCAACGAGCCCAATCATACGAACCCCATGCTCGCGGACCGAAGTCCCATCGTGAATGCGGCTCATCATCAGCTCCTTGACAACCGTGAACCTCTCATGTCGAGAGTTCTCCCCATACAGTTCTTTGAGATGAAAAAGTATGTCAGCCTCATACTTTGTCTCTCAAATAGCCGTTGCATTTCGTTAGACATCGACGCCATCACATAGCATCGAGCTTTAACCTCGTCGTCCCACCATTATTTAAGCGTAACCAGTTCCTCAGGGCTGATATCGGCAGGGGATTCCTTCGGAGGGCACTTCTCTATCGTATAAAGAAGTTTCTCCGAAGCCAACACAAGGTTGAGGTTGCGAAGCCAGTCTTGGTAGTTCAGACCGGTGAACTTGTTGCTATCCAGTATAGCAGCGAGTTGGTTTTTGAACGAAGACATTATAAATGCAGTTATACTGAAAAGAAAACAGACAATCATCACTAACTATATATAAAATAATCGCTAAGACATAAAACAAGTTCGTTAAGTTTTATGAATTACCCTCCCACTATTTTAACGATTTCACCACCCTCTAAGAGAAAGCAAGTTTCTTTAGTGGGTACACGGAGCCCAATCAAGCGATCATGGATCCGAATAATATCAGCCATCCATGACCCCCAAAAGGTAGTTTCCGATTGCAACCGGTGTAACCTCCATGTATTCACCTCACGTCCATTAAGGGCCCAATAATATGACGCCGTTTACTATCACGTGTCAAGATGACCCATCAATGTTGAGTCGTGAAGGACGGTCCCCTTAACGTCCCCAATAATATGAGCCAACGTTAAAGCGAGTTCCAACCGAACTCACAACGAGTGTGAATGGCGTGGACAGCTTTCCGGCATACATGACCCCCTCAATAATATGAGCCGGGCCGTGTATACGGGTAGCATCGGCGTACACCCATTGTTGATGGAAGGTAGGGATAATTTAAACAAATTTAAATTTCCTTTAGTTTATCGAATAAACTTTTATCTTGATATTAGTTTTAAATCTTATTTAAAACGAGGGATTTTATTTTTCGAAAATTTGGTCTCATGCAAATATTTTAAATCAAATTTAAATCATGCGGATTCAACTAACTATATATCACATATATAAACATTGGGATGATCGATCGCGAGAGCTATGCGGTCCGTGGTTGCCAATCACGGACCTGGGTCCAATCCTAGGTGATATGCAATATGCAATGCAATCCTATTACATTTGCTTCCGGTTTTACAGATCTTCGGTCTTCAATATCTTTGATCGTCATGGGCCCACCATCTTCAAATGTCCTCCCACTAAGTCTACTAATTTACAATAAATTTCCATGACACATAAGGGATACATTTTAAGGGGTGGGAACGGGCCACAAACAGACCCACTTTTATAAAATGATAATCAACAATATTTACAAACCGAATTCATAAAAACCTATCGCATACACCTAACACATTGGGCATGGCTCTCGATCATCCCAATCATGCAATCAATCTAATTAATTTGCATAAATTAAATAATCAAATTATTTATCGCAAAATCATATTTTAATCATAAAATCGCATTTTATATTAAAATCGTATTTTGTCGATAAAATCAAATTTTAATCAACAAAATCATATTTCATTATAAATTCATATTTTACAATTAAAATCTCATTTTGCTATTTTAATTGCATCATATTGGGCTTAAAACAATTTTAGGCCCAAAAATCTCAAAATTTCAAAATCGACCAAAATCGACCCGATATCGAATATCGGCCAGAAAACTTCATGGGCTGCCCGGGACAGGCCCGAACAATACCTAGAAGAAAAATCAGCCATGGAGGGTCGAGAGACACGCCGGACGACGGCCTCCACCAAATATCGCGCGGCTGCAGCCGCACATCGCCGCGCCAAGCGCAATGCACGGCCGCGCGCAACGTCGCGCGTCCAGCGCTCAGTCACCGCACGACGAGTGGCCGTGATGTTGCGCAACCAGTGCGCATCACGCCGCCCATCCAGCGTGCGAGATCAGCAGCAGCGGCCGGCCTCCAATCGTGAAACGGCGCCCAGCAATCGGCGCGACGCAGCGGCCACCATGCGCGATCTCCGCGCAACCAGGTGTGCGAGACCAGCGCCCATCGACCGCGCAGCCGCGCGCGAAGCAGCACGCACGTCTCGGCCACCATGCGCGGCTAGCGCGCATGGCATCGCGCGACCAGCACGCGGTGAGGCGCCGCCATGCGCGGCGGCGCCGAGGCCAATCTCAATTTTTTTGTTTGATCTGAATTCGAGATCTGATGC
>KV015179.1:66390-84402 GCA_001598015.1 Dorcoceras hygrometricum
GCGGGAAGCGGCGGCGGCGTGGGAGGAGAGGGAGAGGCGGCCGAGAGCTTTAGGTTTAGGGTTTGTTGTAATCTGAATTACTTCTTAAAGTGTTATGATTTAAGCCTTAAGTCTAATTAAATAGACTAGCAATGGACTTGGACCGGCCTAACGGGCCCGGGTCCAAATGACGATATCCATCGCTGCGACTTCATCGTAACTCCGATCGCCGATCAGATCGGACCGATCGACTCAGTTTCCAAAACTTAATGTTATGATATGAAAAACAATTTATCAGACCACCCAACCCTAAATTGCAAAATGACCGTTTTGCCCCTCAACAGCGGGAAATCATGATTTGACCCCTGTTGACTTTTAGGAAGTCGCACTCCCTAGAATCCTCCTCCTATGCTCAACACATTGAGCTCAGTATCCGCGCGGGAATCTCGAATCCAGTACTTGTGTGACCCTCAATGGTTCAGGGATACAGCTAGCCGTGGGCCCACAACCATTGTGGCTCCGGAATCACAATTCTGGACTTGCCCATAGGATCATGGTAAGAGCGTCTAGCAACATCGCCCAATGATCCCCTAGGTATCACTGATAGTGCCTGCAAGAACCAGTTGGTCGTGGTTAGCATACAGTACGGTCCTTTCAATCCATATATCCCGATCAGATCAACGACCATTGGTAAATCGAGAGTCGCTATAGATCCGATAGCTATGCATACATCTTGGAGATCGAATAGTGACATCACGAGTGTGACTAGGTAAACCCATTACCTAAAACACTTCTAGTACTCTGGCCAGAGATTTATACACTATTATCCCCTCAGATAGCATAGGATATCCACGCATGTAAGCGAGCGGTGAATCCTCGACAACGAAGCATCGACTCCTACATGCATCGGGATCTCACCCAATCCCGCCGCCTAATGACCCCAAGTGAGTCGGCAAACGAGTCAAAGTGAGACGCCTATCATGTAGAGTCTCAATGGCGTTTCGAGTCGTGAGGACTAATCAGTACAACCAAGACCTCGGACTTGTCCACTCGACAAATGGTAACCACTTGGAAAGTCCGAACGATGGTAGTTCGATAGATCACCAGGTCACTATCCATCTGCATGCTCAGAACATCACAATATTTCCTACCAATGAAACATGGTACTTCGCATCGCCGATACTAGTCTCATGTTCGGGCGGCCTTATCCTCATTTTGACGGCCCAATCGACTAGGAACTAATTCAGAATACACAGTGACTATTAGATGTGTTTCATGATAGCCATCATACCCACTATCACATCTAACATACACTATAGTGCATTCTAGGTCTTTACTCAACGCAATTGTTAATCATCATACAACACAATGAAAGTAAATAATGCCATAAATAAGTGCGAATATAATATATAAAGATCATTTCATACAAGAGTCTATGAACCCACACGTCACAAGTTGGCTAGTTGGGCATCTACTCTAACATGTATCTCCTCCACATTAACATATTCTCTGCTTTCGTGAGGAGCTCGTCAATCGTCTTCAGGGGCTTCTTGACCAGGGACTTGAAGAAATCACCCCCTCGCAACCCCTGGATGAATGCCCCGATCAGAAAATCCGAAGTAGCGGACGACACCTCAATAATAGTTCTGTTAAAATGCCTGATATACTCCCGAAGACTCTCCTGTTCTTTCTGCTTCACCGTAAACAGATTCAGCGTGGTCATCGGTTGCTTCTTGATACTAGAGAACTGATGAAGGAACGCCTGACTGAAATCCTGAAAGCTCTTGATACTCTCGGTCGGCAAGATATTGAACCACTGTTGTGTAGATCGGACGAGGGTAGTGAGAAAAACTATGCATTTGATGCTTGATACTAGAGAACTGATGAAGGAACGCCTGACTGAAATCCTGAAAGCTCTTGATACTCTCGGTCGGCAAGATATTGAACCACTGTTGTGTAGATCGGACGAGGGTAGTGAGAAAAACTATGCATTTGATGGGATCAGCATACTGGTGGAGGAGGACGGTGTTTTCAAATCGAGATAGGTGCTCCTCGGGATCTCCCATCCCGTCATATTCTCCAACGTTCGGGAACTTGAAGTGATGGGGTAGCTCAGCAGCCAGTACCTCAGCAGAAAAGGGGACCTCCCGAGTTGGGAGGGGTGCAGGCGCCGAGCTTCTTTCTTCCCTCAGTCGAGAAACCTCCTCTCGTAGCTTCCTGATCTCCTCAGACTTTTGATCGGGCCGTGGACGCGAGTCAGGTCGGTTCGCCAGTATCTGTTCTACTGTAACCGCTACCAGTTGGGCTATCTGTTCTGCAGTGAGGCTGGGGTTTTCAGACCCCTGAGACAGATCCTGCGTGTGGCTGGTTTCTCCCATTCCTTGAGCTCTACTCCTCTTTGGTGTCATCTTGTCTTTCTTCTTATTCGTTTCCCACAGACGGCGCCAATTGATGTAGCCAAATTATCTCAGTCGACGAGCAACCACCACCTCGGGAGCTCGGGATGTCGGGATTGCTAGTGAATGGAAGTTGGTTCTTCGGGGTGCCTACAACCACAGATCACAAGTCAGAGGGCGCCGGAAGTGTGTCCGACGAAGTACCTCCGATGCTTAAGTCAGGCAGGATGCCAGAACAAAAGAGAGCAAGAAGAATATATGTGCTGGGTGCAAAAGAATGCTAGAATGTGTTTTTATGAATGAATGGGGCGTACCTGGTATTTATAGAAGGGTTAGGCGGTGGAGATGAGCATATCCGGCGAATATTCGCCTAAATCGAGTATCTCGAGCGAGATACTCTTCGCGATCCTCGGCGATCTTGTCGTTCAAATAAGGAAAGACGTATCCGAGTTGGATTCTTGTTTAAATAAGGGAAGTCGTATCCGGGTTGGATTCTGGTAGACATGACACTGTCATCGGGAAACATTCCCGATCTGAGCACGAGTCCTCGGGCGATTTCCCGATCTTAGCAGTGTAGGTCGGGGTCTGGAGCGAGCTGCTCGATCCTCAGGTCTCGAGGTGGTAATAGGGGATATCAGAGTATAAGGGTGAATAAAATTTTAAAATTTCTTTTGAAATATTTCGATTAAGATCAGCTGAATTCATGCGCTTCGTTGAGTTTATAAAGGTGTGAGCATGATTTATACTATGATGTATGTATATGAGAGGTCATATTATACTATTTCCTGTAATAAAATTACTGTAGTCATATTGGGTTGCGTTGCCACAAAAAGTTCTAACTTGTGTTCCACCGTCATTAATTAACTCTAATGACGTTGTACGTTAATAAAGATTAAGAGTTAAGAGCCTCACATACCCTATTAGAACAATGTAGGGGTGAAATAATGCAGTCCGGCTATCGTTCAAACTGTGCATTTGATTTAAATTAAAAAGAAAAACACTAATTAAAGAGACATGGGGGGCCGCAATTGACTGAATTATTATTTTTTTAATTACAAATCGGGTTTTCCCATATATAGTCAAACACCCTATCAGTGAACATTTATTAATAATTGACATTTTGAAAGGCCCTTGGCAACAATAGGACGAGCGTGAGCCGTGAGGGCTAGCTGACTGTACGGGGGGGCTGGCCTTATTCATTGGGTAGGACGTGTGTGGTAGCATGTAGGAGAGGATTAATTAATTTAATCATATTTTAATCGTATGTTTGTTTTCAAATTATTTATCATGAATCATCCGAATCTTTAACTAAATATAAGATATCAATCACATCATTTGATTAAAATTACTATATTCTTCATTCTTTTTACTTAAATTAATTATTTTATTTGCAGGTTAATGTATTCAACTTTGCGGTTTATCCAGTTGTAACACCTGCACATAGTTGCTAGGGTTCTCTTCTTTCTCACAAAAAATAATGATATATGGATTATATAGCACACGCCCAACAAAATTATAATTTTAATCAAGTTTCCGCCAAATCAGTCAAACTTAAAGGACATGAGCTTTAATATATAGTAAATTAGTGCTCATAAACCTCTGAATATCTTAGAGGAAACATGGAGAAAGGGAGAAAAATTCCACATATTTGTTTTGCATTTGAACCTCAGTTTAAATAAATCTATATTATTTAATCAAGAATGTGAACTATTTCGGTGTCATAGTATAGTTCCATAAAATTCCAAAAGCACTCTTCATTATCGAACCAAATATAACTTTACTATATTATATTTTACAAAAACCTTTTTTAGCCGGTTTCTTATTATCTATCCTTTCAATGTAAAAATTAATTATATCATTTTAATTTATTCATTTTGAAATAACAAAAAAAAAATTTATTTCTCGATTCTTTATCGAATCACATGGATCATGTGTGTTGATGCTACTTGTTAGGAACGAAAACAGATCATGCACATATTTAAAATCATTTTCACAGGACACGGTCGTGCACGATCGAAAATAAGATTATAGCTATAAATTCTCCGTGTTCTTGAAAGGTTTAGTATAGAGATATTATATTAAGCTTGATTTTTGTCTTCTTCTTTAGAATTTTTTATAAAGCCCTTACTGGCTAAAGCAAGTGGGAGACACTCGAAATTATCCTCTAAAACTGATCATGATATTTTAAAACATTTGAAATATAACGAGTTAAGTTTTAAAAATAGTTTGGTTGAAACATTTTATCAATCACCTAAAATTCTTCAACACTGCACGTAAAAAACATGAATGAATGTAACAAAGAAAACACACAATTTGTTTATGTAAATTTGAGATAATAGGAAGAATCAACTAGAAGACTTTGATTTATACAACACTATGTACAACCCACTTCAATTTAGGACTTACCTATTGCCTAAATTGAAACCCCTATACTTCACAAGTTTATTATCTTTGTGTGAAAACTCTCATTCCATCTAAACAATGAAACTTAGCTCTCGTATATACTCTCAAAAGTATCCTCACACACTGGGAAATGCTCTCAATAAGCTGATTTCTTTATGAATGGTTCTCTCTTTTTGTTTTCTTTTCTTCTTTCTTTTATCCTTGTATCTTCTTTTCTTAATCTTCCAAGTGTTATAATTATAGTTTCCAAATCTGATATGTACGTTATGAACAAATAAATAGGCGTTGGAAAGGCTTATGAGCACTTTTAGTCAATTTCGAAAATTCAATCTGATCGTGTTTGATAGAGCTGGATTGACCTTGCTGGTTTAACCGTACTGGTTTGACCTTGTTGATCTTAGTTGCTGTGATTTGATATGATTTTCTGTGATCTGATCTGTTGTGCTGCAATCTGAGCACATGGATTCGATAATCACATGGATCATGTGTGTGATGGATCGCTTGTGTGACGACCCATTAGTAATAGATTTATGTTCATAACCACTTAAGTTCTTGGGTGGGAATATAGAGAAAAGGGGAGGTAGATTTTGTTTTACATTTGGTTCCAATGTTGAGAAAATATTGGAGAAATATGGAGATTAACAAGAACTTAAATATTTAAACAAAAAACCGGAACAATAATGCTTATCGAAAGTCAAAATATATGTTCTGAAGTTCATGTTCTAAATAAGTCGGTCATTTATATGTTATATTCATAACATTTAATTAATCACACTTTTATATCAAATATTACTGTGAATGTGTAACTAATTTTGCAGTTAATTAAACATTCTGAAGTATTTACGTGAAGATTTTGCTGTTTCATTCTTCGTAATATGTCATGTTTTTTCATATAGTTATATTTATATTTGAAGAAAACAAAAAAATGCGAGACGGATATAGATGCATGTTATGTATCAAACATAGAGACCGCATGAAAGAATTTGCTCTTTTTGAGGTTGCATTACTTCTTGTCTTCTTTCTGTTTTTTTTTTAAGTTCTTGGTTGATTTGGTAAACCTTCGATAAAGTCTACCATATCATTTTCAATATTTATGGATTTTAGTACCCTGGCTTAATGAGATGTCATGCTCACGACCTCTCTTCAAAACGGGGGGCATACCGGAGTTGCAGTTCTGGGACATAGGATCGACATATAGTATTGTAGCAAGGTACAAGTCAAGTTCTGACTATGGTATCGCACATCAAGAATTTATTGAAAATCGTACATCAAAGTGTGAGAAACTGTAAAGAAAAACTATTTCACTGGAACCATAGTTCAGCTTAAAGGATGATTTTGTTAATTTTTCTTAAACACAAATTTTTTAAGGCTGTTTCATGTTTTTGTTTCTTCTAAGCTGTTGATCAATATAGTGATGTTCGACAAGTCAATGAGATTATGTAGTTTCAATATTTATGGATTTAGTAAACCCATACCGGGAGGTCGAAATAGAGGAGGTAATTGCCCCCAAATATGAGAGTGGGCCACACACTTTGTGTGTGGGTTGAGAGGGGGACATTACCCCCCTTTGAGCGGAAATCAGCCCCATTTTCGGCTTGGGACCATAGTCATGAGACAGTGGTAACATCATGCCAGGCAATGCATCACCCTTTTAAGCATCGAATCACATCAAGAATCCCAAAGCATGAAAAAAAAAACGGAAAAGAAAAGAAAAGATTAACCTGATTGTTTTTTCAAAGTAGGCTCAGTTGTAAGGGGCTATATGGTTGAATTTGGGCTCATGATGAGCCATTTCATAAAAGTAGAGATATCAAATAAGTTGATTTGATCGGATCGGTCGGCCTCGTCATATAAAATAGGTAGAATGGAGTGATAATTTATTGATATGTGGTGGATCATCCTACCTATTATAACTAAATAATAGAATAGGTAGAATGAGTTGATAATTTATTGATATGTGATGGACCACCCCACCTATTATAACTAACTAATGGTAGATCACATTGTTAGACCCGTCTCACCACAAGAATAAATCGATTGGTCTGGAAATTCAACTAATAGACCAAATTGCAGGTTTTGGTGGGTCTAGCAGGCCAAAAGAGGCGTTTCTTGAACAACTGGTTCTACGTCTATCCTTCTTCCTAATGAGGAAGGATTTCCGCTAGAAGACTTTGATTAAAATACAGATTATCTTAATCCGATCAATCAGGCTGCACCCGAGCTGAACTCCTAGTATCACACTACAATAGCTTGCAAGTTGTGTTTACAAATCGTTTGAGGCTTTCTCAAAAATAAGAAATCGATACAAAACCAAATAAGTATCAGAAACAAGCTGAAAACTTATATAGAAATATATGAAAGAACTTTCGAAGTTGTTCTCACTTGAATCGTTAATGTAACGCCCCACTCTTTCGATTCTAAATTATAATAACTTTCGGGGTCGAATTGAAAGGACTCAAAAATCTTCTCGGTAAAGACAATTAACCGAATACTTTTGGATTAAATTGAAATTTATAAAAATTTCAGCTCACGACAAGAAAGACAACGATTCAGAGCTGTGAATAATTGCGGAACATTTATAAACTTTACAAAAAGACTTTGTTCAGTGTACAGAGAACTGTATATGGAATAAATGATACAATTTCTTTAGAAACTGGTAGATCTCAAATCTAAATTGAACAAAATAGGTACTCTGATTGTTGGATCTGTGTTTATAGATCAGAATCTGAATTTTTATTAACACAAAATCTGTTATTATTCTACTAACGATTTACGTGCGATGTGCAGTGCAATTGATTAAGAAGACAGGGAGATATCCAAACTGGAACAGTAAGGGCACCCCCAAGCTGGAAAAGTTAAAGATGTCTATGCTGGAACAGTGAGGGGACGCCCGAACTGGTACAACACATGTTTTCCAGGTCGCTGAGGACAATTAAAATTATGTAAAAACTGCAAAATGTTTAAAAGATCTCAAAGCTGCTCAAACATAAATAACTTAACATCCTCATTTTATATTTTTCTCATGACGATAGGCTGCCTCTAGAACTCAAACTCGTCCTGAACGCGCAGATCAGCTCGCGCTGATTAGCTCAGAAGACAGTACTCAGTTTATGGTAATCTGTACAATATACCACACGGCCTAGCTCATGCCTAAATATCCCAGCTTAGGCGGCCAGATAGCGTAAATCCCCTCTCAGCGCGCACTACTCAGGTCTGCACATCTACACAGATCAGCTCGGGTCTTCGGTCCAGATCGCACACTGAAAACAGCTCAGAGCACTCGATTAATTTAGAGCACACATACCATCTTTTCCATCCAAATCAGCTCGGGGCTTCAGAATAGACCGTGCGCTGTTAACAACTCAGAGCACTAGATCAGTTTAGGGTATGCAGATCGGCTCGAAACCCAGAACAGCTTAGGGTCCTACCCTCAACTTATGAAAGTTAAACAACTCAGGGTGGTCAACCATCTTAGGACAATCAACCAGCTTAGGACAGTAAACCATCTAGGAGCGGTAGACCAGCTTAGCGCAGTAAACCAGCTCGGGGTGGTAAACCAGCTTAGCACAGTAAAGCAGCTCGGGGCGATAAACCAGCTTAGGACAGTCAACTATCTTGGGATGGTAAAACTAGCTCAGGATGTTCAAACCAACTCGGTATGGTCAAACCAGCTTAGGATGGTCAAACCAGCTCAGGGCAGGTCAGACCAGCTCAGACTTGTCAAACTAGCTCGGGGAAAGTCAAACCAGCTGGGGAAGGTCAGACCAGCTGGGGGAGGTCAAACCAGCTGGGGAAGCTCAAAACAGCTTGGGACTGTCAACACAGTTTAGGGCTCAAAATAAAGTAGTTTAGGGCTCGAAAAGGAGACAATTTACTCAAAAAGGGTAGAACAGCTTCCGACTCATGAACTTACGAACTCAGACTATGGAACATAGAATACGCTCAAAAGAAGAACAGCTTACAGTACTCAGATTACAACAGAAAAATTTATGGTTCAAGCAGTGGGAACAAGTTATGAAACTAGAATTGCAGAAAACAGTTTACGACTCAACAGCCCTTAGACCCTGCTCTAACCTGCACCCTCGCTCAGCTTCAACCTCAACAGTTACAGGCTTAGACTCTTTCCCACGGTGAAACCTCTAGGCAGCCTCATCAGGGTTTAAAAGGGAAGAATTTGCATCGCATAGTCTCAAGTTTTCAGAAATTAAAAGTAGGCGAAGAAGAAAGTCAAGCACACATAATAATATGAATGATTGGTACAGTCAAGGGGAAATTTTGTACTTGCCTTACGTTGGAGAACTTACTACCGCTGGTGTCACGAAGTTGGCCGGAACGAGGGACGCGGGGAACGCCACTGGGTTTGTTAGAATGCAGGTAACGACGCCATGCACGATGGTGGAACAGGGGCAATTGACTGACCGGAAGCGGAAAATTACAGAAGAAGAAGAAGAAGAAAGGAAACTATTTTATTTTATTCTATTAATCTTGTAAACAATACAACTATCTATTTATACAACTCGTTGGAGCTAAACTAATTACAGAAACCAACATAACTAATTTTCAACTGTGGTGCCAACTGCTCATAACCGATGTAACCAAAATAACATAATGTAACTAAATGGATCAACTGATATTAACATCCCCCCTCAAGCTTGTAGGATGTTAAGGAGGCCAAGATTGGACATAAGGTAGCGATGCTTGTCAGAGCCGAGTGCTTTTGTGAGTATGTCTGCTGGCTTGTGCTCTGTGGAAATATGGAAAGTGGCAATGACCTTTCGTTGATTTTTTTCTCGGATGAAGTTATAGTCAATCTCAATGTGCTTCGTTCTTTAATGATACATGGTATTGGACGCGATGTGAAGGGGCTGCCTGATTATCACAGTATAGATGAGTTGGCGTGTCGACTATTAAACCCATGTCCATTAGTAAGCCTCGTAGCCAAATGACCTCACATGAAGTAGTGGCCATTGCACGATATTCAGCTTCAGCCGACGAGAGAGAGATAGTATTTTGCTGTTTCATTCTCCAATAAATGGACGGGGAGCCAAGTTGGATCAAGTATCCACTTACAGATTTTCGAGTCATCGGACAAGAGGTCCAGTCAGAGTCAAAATAGGATTGTAGTTGGAGATCGTTGGCTGCTGGAAAGAACACACCCAACCCAGGAGATTGTTTAAGATAACCAAGAATACGCATAGCTGCCACCATATGGGATTGTTTGGGAGAGTGCATGAACTGGCTGAGGTGTTGAATTGAATAACTAATATCCGGCCGAGTGATGGTGAGGTAAATTAGTAATCCAATTAAGCGCTGATATCTAGAAGGATCCGGAAGCAACGAATCCAAACCAGAGGATTCATGTGCTGATGTGGCAAGGCTGTCATAAGCAGTGGTTGTTAATCTGATGTATTGTTCCATTGGCGTATCAAAATCTTTACAGCCAGTCATCCCCGTATCAGACGGTAGCTCCAAGACATACTTTCATTTATGGAGACAGATACCGCTCTTTGAACGAGCAACCTCAATTCCAAGAAAATATTTGAGTGGTCCGAGGTCTTTGATGTGTAAGTGGGAATGTAAATGCTGCTTTAGGTAGGAAATAGAAGCATCGTCATTTCCAGTGATAACATCATCCACGTAAACCAAAATGATGGTAATTCGGGGGCCATCGGTCTTAGTAAAGAGAGAGTGATCATGATGAGAACGCATGTATCTATCCTGAGTAAGAACCTGATAGAACTTAGTGTTCTTTTGTCTGGAGGCCTGTTTTAAGCCATAAAGAGATTTCAGCAGTTTTCAGGTCATGTGTGGCGGATGTTTGTGAAACCCTGGGGAATGATCATGTATATGTCTTCATTCAAGTCACCTTGTAGGAAGACATTGGTGACGTCCATTTGGTGAAGAGGCCACTGCCTTGCTGCAACAAGGGCTAGAAGACAGTGAACAGTGACTATCTTGGCAACAAGAGAGAATGTGTCCCGGTAGTCGATGCCATATTGTTGTGTAAATCCCTTAGCGACAAGGCGTGCCTTGAATCTATCAATACTACCATCAGGATTGTACTTGAGGTTAGAAACCCATCTACAACCAATGGCCTCTTCCCGGGAGGGAGTGGTACAATTTCCCAATTACGGTTGGCTTCTAAGGCAGAACTCTCGGTGGCCATGGCTTCTTTCCATTGAGGATCTGCAGCTGCCTCTTGGTAAGATTTGGGTTCAGAATATTGAGATATGGCAGTTAAGAAGGAACGATAGCCCGGTGAAATGTGGTTGTAACTGAGATGACTTGAAATATCATAGGGTGTGGAGCTGTTGGAGCAGATGTAATCATGGGACCAGCATGCAGGGATGCGAGCACAAGAGGATTGTCTAAGAGCTGGAGGGGATAAGGAGGTAAATTGGGAATAATCAGTTAGCTGAGGGGTCTGGATGGGCTGCGCAAGGGATGGTGATTCAGGTTCAGAAACTGGATCTGCAGCTTGGGTGGTTAAAAACCTGTTGGCTTTGCTAGAAGGTGGGTACAGATTAGAGAAGGGGAATATATCTTCGTGGAAAATGGCATCACGAGTTGTGAATATTTGATTGGTGTGTGTGTCTAGGAGCTTGTATCCCTTTTGATGTGACGGGTATCCAAGGAAGACACACGCACGAGTGCGAGCATCAAATTTGTGGGAAGGTCTCAGATTGGTGGCATAACAGAGGCAACCAAAAACACGCATGTGCTCATATGAAGGGGTCTTGGAAAATAACATTTCATAGGGTGTTTTATATTAAAGCAGTGGAGTTGGGGTCCGATTAATGATATAGGCTGAATGTATAACACACTCGCCCCAATAGATATCAGGGACGGATTCTTGAAATTTAATGGCTCGAGCTACATCAAGAATGTGGCGATGTGTACGTTCAACGAGACCATTTTGTTGTGGGGTATAGGGACAGGAACTTTGATGAACTATGCCAAGGTAATTGAGGAAGGTGCTGCTGTCGTTGTTAAAGAAATCTGCAGCATTTTCTGTTCGAATAGATTGAACATTTGTTTTGAAGTGGTTGGATATAAAGGCAAAGAAATGTTTGAGCACAGTGAGAGTATCAGACTTGAGCGGCATCAGGAATACCCACGTGCATCGTGAAAAATCATAAACCACAGTGAGAAACTACTTTGCTCCATTATGTGCAGGTGTCCAATACGGTCCCCAAATATCCATATGGAGCAATGAGAATGGGTGAGCCGCAGGAGATCGAACCTTGACAGGAAAAGGGTTGCGTGTTTGTTTTGATAAAGGACATATGTGGTAGTGGGAAGTGAGTGAACTTTGTGTGATAAATGGTAAATTCTGTAAGCGAGACATAGACATATTATCGAAACGTTGATGCCATTTATTGATATCAATGTTATTACAAGCGTGTTCAGTACAGTTGAAGAAAAAAACTTGTTAACTTGAGGCTTTGCAGGGGCGTCGGCAAGGTAGTAAAGTGTTGGGATCCGGATCACGCCCCCCGGCGAGGCAACGGAAGAACAGAAAATAGATGCCGGGAGACGATCAATATGATAAAACAATTAACAATTAATGTCATTCATAGGGTGTTCAAAACACTACCTTGCTGGTACTTGTGCCTGGCTCCAACCGGAATTACAAGAACCCGGCTCTTCTCGGTAGATTGCGGTAGATAACGCCAATCCGATCCACCACCATAATCGATCTCCCTCCAATCAGCCTGCACTAGAAGGCTGAAGGATTTATCGCCAACGAATACTCCTCAAAAAACTAGGCCGGAAACAATTTTCCCGCGAAGCGGCGGCGGCGGGCGGCGCACGGCGGCGGCGTGAGGATTGAAGAGAGGAGAGGGGCGGCGGCTCTTTTTCTAGGTTTAGGGTTGTGAGTTATGTATATAATTAAGTCTCTTAAGTCTATTTTAAATAGATTAAGTGTTGGACTTGGACCGGCCCAACGTGCCCGGGTCCAACGGATGAACATTCAGTTCATCCCCATCACCGAGACTTCATCGTAACCTCGATCGCCGATCGAATCGGACCGATCGACTCAGTTTCCAAAACTGAATGCTATGATCTGAAAAACCATTTTTCAGAACCCCAGTGCAAAATGACCGTTTTGCCCCTCAACAGCGGGAATCCCCGGTTTGACCCCTGTTGACTTTTAGGAAGTCGCACTCCCAAAATCCTCTTCGTATGCTCAACACATTGAGCTGAGTATCCGTGCGGGAATCTCGTATCCAGTACTTGTGTGACCCTCAATGGTTCAGGGATACAGCTAGCCGTGGGCCCACAACCATTGTGGCTCCGGAATCACAATTCCGGACTTGCCCAACGGATCATGGTAAGAGCGTCTAGCAACATCGCCCCATGATCCCCTAGGTATCACTGATAGTGCCTGCAAGAACCAGTTGGTCGTGGTTAGCGTACAGTACGGTCCTTTCAATCCATATATCCCGATCAGATCAACGACCATTGGTAAATCGAGAGTCGCTATAGATCCGATAGCTATGCATACATCTTGGAGATCGAATAGTGACATCGCGAGTGCAACTAGGTAAACACATTTACCTAAAACACTTCTAGTACTCTGGCCAGAGATTCATACACTATTATCCCCTCAGATAGCATAGGATATCCACGCATGTCTGCGAGCGGTGAATCCTCGACAATGATGCTTCCACTCGAACAAATCGGTAACCACGTTAGGAAACGTCCGAACGAGGGTAGTTCGATAGATCATCAGGTCACTATCTATCTGCATGCTCAGAACATCACAATTCGTTCCCTACCAATGAAACATGGTACTTCGCATCGCAGATACTAGTCTCGAACTCGGGCGGCCTTATCCTCATTTTGACGGTCCAATCGACTAGGAACATGTTCAGAATACGCAGCGACTATTAGATGTGTTTATGATAGCCGTCATACCCACTATCACATCTAACATACGCTTTAGTGCATTCTAGGTCTTTACTCAACGCAATTGTAAATCATCATACACACAATGAAAGTAAAGAATGCCATATGAGTAAATGCGAATATCATATATAAAGATTGTTTCATACAAGAGTCTATAAACCCACACGCCACAAGTTGGCTAGTTGGGCATCTACTCTAACATAAAGTCCATTGTGGAGCTTACCAATCCCATGATACTCCCAGTGGAAAGGTCCTGGAAGAAGCAAAAATCTGGGTAAAAGACTACGGAGCAGTGGTGATCTTTAGTAAATTTTGAGATGGACAGAAGGTTGAATTTGAATTTAGGGACATATAAGACGTTATTTACTGTGCAAAAATAAGGAATGGATAGGGAACCCGTTGAGAGTATGTGAGTGGAGTTACCATCAGGCAGACGCACTGTGACGCCCACGCCCATGGGTGTCAACGGATTTGAATAAAAAGAAATAAAAGAGGAAAAGAAGGGCCGAAATGAAATATTGTAAGCTGTATTTCTTACAACCTAAAAATTTTGAGACACAAACACACTTGGCGCCAAATAGTACATAGCGGAAACAGATCCGAACCACAAGTTGATATAAAATGCAAAGTGCGATATTACAACATCTGAAATTCTATATGAATTCAATCATTGTTGTAATGGATCTAATATAGATTTGACAAAAGATCAAAAACAACAACAACATCTAAGAAGCGGAATCGCTGGCCATTGATAAACACAATCACCACAGCTGGTTCAGCTCCCACCGCCCGTCTGCCCTAGATCTGCCTCACTTGCACCATTTCAAAAGCTAATGAGCCTAGAGGCTTAGCAAGTAAAATATGAGAATAAAAAATTCACTTAATGCAGGCAAACATCTCATATCTGAACATAACTTAGTTTAAAGGAAGGCATTTAAGGGGAGCGTGAAGTCAGTCTTTCAAGTTTCCCGCTTTCGACAACAGGATTGGTGATACTCCTGTGCAGTCTATGCCGGGCTAGCAAACCCTCAAAACACCTTTCGTAAAATAGATTCGGGACAAAACCCAGACCTCATCATTATTTTCTTGTGATTTATGGCTTAGAAGCTCTCCTTAGGTCCGTAGGCACTTGATCAAGTTACTTCTGAATTCAGTCTTTATGGCATGAAGCCCTATATGAAGGGGCAACCGATAATCTCGACGACTGCTCACCCTTTCGTGGTGAAGGGGCAACTGACATCTGGACAGCTGCTCACCCTTCCATGGTGACCGTCTGTTATCTACGCCATAAATCATTTAAAACTAAACATTTCTTCCTTTAAACTCATATCTGAGTGAAAACATATTTGAACTTTATCGGGGTTCGCTACATTTTGAAACTCATTTCCTTTTTAAAATCTCACTTAGCATCAGATTCGACTACTAGGGACCTATCGCTGAAGTGAAGATCAGATTTGGCTAACAAAATAGTGCTATTGTACAAAGTAGATCCTAGTCGTAAAAACAGACTCGACTATAGAAGTGGTATTGTCAGGCCTCGTGCTCACATCAGAGATAAACCACGCAAACACTAGCGAAAACAACTAAAAAGTGGTTAAAATATTTGCTTTTGGCCTGACTGTAAGGTAACATAATTTAAAATACGGCAATACTCAAAATATATCCCAGCTACACAACAAGCATAGGCTACAAGCCACAATAAACCAGTATAGCATAAAACATGCATCAAGTACCTGACAACAACCATAACTGCACAATACAAACAATACAGGTACTGATAGACTGCCAACTATATAGGTGTAAGCATCACCCTGGACATCCCACCCGCAGTGATACCAGTGCATATAAATACTATACATAACTGGGACACTCTAACTACCTCCCGGGGCACCTCCAGCCGGGCCAACTCCCCGAACAACTGAGTAACCTGGGAAACCTGAACAAACAACAGGCAAACAAAACAAATCAAGCCTCAGAGGGACACTGGGGTCAAACCCCAGTACGGAGAGCAACTGAAACAGCTAAAGAACAGCATAAGATAAAATGCAGATGCTATGCATGAGACACTGAACAACCGCTGAAGGCTTCAACCGAAGAAAGGGAGCCAAGGATCTCAAACACAGCTCAACGGGATCTGCAATGAATGGTGGCCACTGGTGTGTGTACAAGCATACGGGAATTATCCGATCATCTTTACACCACACCAGAATACCAGATGCATCAAACAGCTCAACCTGCCATTGCCCAACTCATGAACTGTGGTAGTTAACCACTCGGCGCATTAGGGCTAACATATCCCAGCAGGAAGATGAGAGTGCGGTATTGCCGCTCGCCCTCGCATCCTGGTAAGAACAGAACAGCAACAATACAACAAGATACAAGGCAGCAGGGATATGAAATGAACATGAATTAATGCATGTATGCATATAACAGCAGCTAGCATAAAACATATGCACAACAGCAATCACAACAGCAAGCATACACGGCCTTTCACACAAACAGCAACCTTACAATTTATCCCACGCCATTTCCATGCTATAACAAGCTCAAATCCGTACCTCGATATTTTGTGCAATAATTACTACAAACGGGGTCCCAAGAAATCTGGTTTGCATCTTGCTAAACAACACGCATAATTCTCAGGGACGCTAACACAGAATCACACGACCGGGAGCTACAACTCAACCAGCGATAATCCTACCTTCCTAACTCAACAGGAAACTCAAATCAAAGCCTAAGGTAAGATCTTATCAATTAATCGAAGCGCTACCTGGAACAGCGAACGCACGGCTACGGGTGCTGCTTCGCGATCCTACTTCCAGCCTACCACAACTTCCAAAAGTGGTATCAATCGAAAGAGCAACTCTCAAGGAGTTCAGCGCCATCGGTCTTGCTCAAAACAGAGACGGGAAACGACGGGAATCGACGGCGTAAAGCTATGGTGAACAGTGCTTAGGGTTCGAGACAAAGATTGGGAATCAGGGGAAATATTTGCTAAGTATGGGATCTCATGCCAAATCAAAGACCAAGTCTTCTAATAAATACACTACTCAACAGCTGGTAGCAGCAGGAGCAGATTCCATCAACAAAACAGTCGTCATCGCTGTTATATCAACCAGCAGTTGGATTTCTCAACAACGCTAAGGCTAAACGGTGTCGCACCAACTTAACCAAACGACGTCGCAGAGGAAAACGTCACCTTGCTATCAACAGCTGATCAACAAACCAGCAGCTGAATAAAACAGCGCACCAAATCTCTCAACGGCTGATGTCTATCCCAACCAACAGCTGGTACAAAGCGCTCCACTCAAAACGCTGTCGTTCCAACTTATCAAAACGACGTAGTTTCGCTACCCGCTACAAAACACGCTAACGAACCACAGCTGGTTCCTGTTCACAAAATGTCGCCGCTTCAGTCCCTTAGCGCTCTCTGCTGATCATCGCAACTAAAATACCAATAGCTGATCACTCGCAACAGCTGGATACACGCTAATACACCAACGACTGAAATCCACGTCAGCATTGCTGCTGCTTCCTACCAAAACGCAACGACTGAAATCTAACGAAGCACTGCTGCTCCAACTGATTCCTACTACTACTGCTGATATCTTTTCAACTGTTGATTCTAACACTTAGGCAAATTCGATGACTTCAACACACATATCTACTACCAGCTGGTTTCAACCCAAGCAACACCTCATTACGAAAACACATGTCTCACATCTCTCCCCCCTAATGTTAGAGTAGATGCCCAACTAGCCAACTTGTGGCGTGTGGGTTTATAGACTCTTGTATGAAACAATCTTTATATATGATATTCGCATTTATTTATATGGAGTTCTTTACTTTCATTATGTGTGTAATGATTTACAATTGCGTTGATTAAAGACCTAGAATGCACTAAAGCATATGTTAGATGTGATAGTGGGTATGACGGCTATCATGAAACACATCTAATAGTCGCTGTGTATTCTGAACATGTTCCTAGTCGATTGGGCCGTCAAAATGAGGATAAGGCCGCCCGAGTTCGAGACTAGTATCTGCGATGCGAAGTACCATGTTTCATTGGTAGGGAACATTGTGATGTTCTGAGCATGCAGATAGATAGTGACCTGGTGATCTATCGGCACTAAAGCATATGTTAGATGTGATAGTGGGTATGACGGCTATCATGAAACACATCTAATAGTCGCTGTGTATTCTGAACATGTTCCTAGTCAATTGGGCCGTCAAAATGAGGATAAGGCCGCCCGAGTTCGAGACTAGTATCTGCGATGCGAAGTACCATGTTTCATTGGTAGGGAACATTGTGATGTTCTGA
>KV015567.1:0-76851 GCA_001598015.1 Dorcoceras hygrometricum
GTGGCCCAACTATTTGACACTGATAACCGATGCTATAAATATTTAGCGATTTAGGGTTTTTTAACTGAGAGAAGCCTCACCTTCAGGCGCAGTTATCAGGTACACGCAGCTGCTTCTTTCGGGTCAAGCTGACATTGTTTGATTTCTATCTGTTACTAAAGGTTCCAGTAAGTTTAGGAGATGTTCTACGACCTATTTCTAGATTTTTGTGTGGCAATGATCCATTCAGTGATCTGTAAATGATTGGATTATGCAGTATCAGTTTTGTTTAACTTATATTTTTAAGTGTAAAATTTGTTTTGTCACTCATTACTGTGTGAAGGTTATGCTTTTTATTTGCGAGTGTGCAAATTGAGTAGCTGCAATTGTCAACCGAGTTTGTTAGAATGTTATTAGATTGTTGTGTTTTTTTTTGGTTTCGACGGCTTTTGGAGTTTGGATCTTGTTGCACAGGTGGAGGAGGCGAAAAGATGTCTCACAGGAAGTTTGAGCACCCAAGGCACGGGTCACTTGGTTTCCTCCCGAGGAAGCGGGCTGCCCGACACAGGGGAAAGGGTAACTATCGTTTTATAGATTAAGCTAGCCATCTACGCGACTCCTTTATGTTGCGGAATTATAGTTTTCAAAGTTACCCAGAGAATCTTGGAAATATGAATAAGAAAATTGTATGGAATTGAAAAACTGTCTGATTTGTGTGATGAAACTTATCCTTGTTAAATGGACATTTATTGCAATTATGCAACGATTTTACTTCTCGGTAGCTTATCATTACTCTTGCTTCTTTGCATCAATTATGCAGTGAAGGCTTTTCCCAAGGATGACCCCACCAAACCATGCAAGCTGACAGCCTTCTTGGGTTACAAGGCTGGGATGACTCACATTGTCAGAGAAGTTGAGAAACCTGGATCAAGTAATGTTTGTCTCTGATATTTCAACTTAGAATCTGTTCTGTTACCTTGTTATCACTGGAAAGTGGAGCAAATAAAATAATTCTTTCCAAATAGCTGAGATGTTCTGTTAATAGCATGCTCTTAAATCTTTCCCATGTGGTTTTAGACGATTTGTTTCTCCTAGTTAGTTCCTTGGACAAATATTTAGTAACGTGCAATGTACCGCATTCTCTTCGTGTGCTCTGCTTTTTTCTGTGGAAGGTGATTCTTGTTTGCGTTTGTGGCTGATTTACCAATATTTTCTCTTTAAGGTCTTACAGTGAATGATTGATGTTTTAAACAACTTAATTCGTTTTGTTATTCCACAAAAAATTGTGATATTTACTTCTTGTTGAACTTTTTCATTTTTTGCCACATTGTTTAACTTCTTTATAGATGTTTGTTAGTATATCACTTCTTGGTGAATTTTTACTATTTTCTGTATCTTGGTTGTCTTTTTATTGATATTGATGATTTGTGTTATTCTTGCCCACCACCCAGAGGAAATATACCTACTTTGTGTCTGATTTTTTTATTAAATAAATTGTTTTGAGTTAGCTAATTGTTTTTGCCTGCAATAAATGTCACCTTGATCTACTTGCAGAACTGCATAAGAAAGAGACTTGTGAGGCTGTCACTATAGTTGAAACACCACCTATGGTGGTGGTTGGAGTGGTAGGGTATGTGAAGACTCCTCGTGGCCTTCGCTGTCTTAACACTGTCTGGGCTCAGCATCTCAGTGAAGAGGTTAAGAGAAGGTTTTACAAGAACTGGTGCAAATCCAAGAAGAAGGCATTTACCAAGTATTCCAAGAAACTGGAGACTGATGAAGGGAAGAAGGATCTTCAGTCACAGCTTGAGAAACTGAAAAAATATGCTTCTGTTGTTCGTGTACTTGCTCACACTCAGGTATCAACTCGATCGAATTACTGTTCTATAGTTTGTGTCTTGAAGTTTACTTAGAGCTGAATTGGTTTGAGAAAACCACTGGGAGCAAGTCACACATAAGTGCATTGTCCAATGGCACATTCCAAATAGGAATGCCAATTATAGCCTCGTTACATTTTATTAACCCTATGTGTTATTTGTCTATGAAATGCTGAGATTAGATAGTAGGAATTTTTCATCCATTAATTTAGATGATGTCGTCATCTGGGGGTAAAATATTCGTCGAATTTCAGGTGCTTTACCTTCTGATGTTTTCTTGCCTTGCAACAGTTGATTATTAATTGAAAGAGTTGGTTCTCAACACCTTTCACATTGTTCTAATGAATTTCCTGTATTAATCTTGCAGATAAGGAAAATGAAAGGGCTGAAGCAAAAGAAGGCTCATTTGATGGAAATTCAAGTGAATGGTGGAACTATTGCCCAAAAGGTTGACTATGCATATGGTTTCTTTGAGAAACAGATCCCTATTGATGCTGTTTTCCAGAAAGACGAAATGATAGACATTATCGGTGTCACAAAGGGTAAAGGTTATGAAGGTGTTGTTACCCGATGGGGTGTTACTCGTCTTCCCCGCAAAACTCACAGGGGTCTTCGCAAGGTTGCTTGTATTGGAGCTTGGCATCCTGCCAGAGTTTCATTCACTGTTGCCCGGGCTGGTCAAAATGGATACCATCATCGTACTGAGATGAACAAGAAGATCTACAAGCTTGGGAAGGCAGGGAAGGAAGATCACACTGCCAGTACCGAGTTTGACAGGTTAATATTATCCCTCCCCTCTCCCGTGTCAGTTATTTTTTGCTTTATGGCTAATGTTTTTGCATTAAATGAAACTATTGCAGGACCGAGAAAGATATTACACCAATGGGTGGATTCCCTCATTACGGTGTGGTCAAGGATGATTACCTGATGATTAAGGGTTGCTGTGTTGGCCCTAAGAAAAGGGTCGTTACTCTTCGTCAATCCCTCCTCACCCAGACTTCTCGTGTTGCCCTTGAAGAGATTAAGCTCAAGTTCGTAGATACCTCGTCCAAGTTTGGACATGGACGCTTCCAGACAACCCAGGAGAAGCAGAAGTTCTACAATCGAGTCAAGGCTTAGATATGTTAAAGTCATTGTTGCTTGTAGGAGTCTCAAACTTCCAAAATTTATTTTTCCAGAATTCATGGTACCCTAAGTTTCAAACTTGTAAGCTGGTTTTGAAGATTTTTTGTTTTTTTGGTTTACCTGTTAGAACATCTGCCAAGAATTTTGCTTCTCTTACTATTTATACATCAGTTCATGTTTCATGTCTTGACAGGTTTCTATTATCTTACTTTCTGAAGTATATTCAAGTGTTAAATTATATAGCTCTTTATTGGAAATGAAGCATTGATAGTGCTTTCACCATTAACATCAAATGAATATATAATAAGGTAACAATAATTATAATTTCCTAATGTTTGTTTGGTTGCCTTGAAAAGATTGGATTGATTTTTAATCCAATTATATCTATTGTTTGGTTGACGACGTTGTACTTGTTATCTCAATCATTATAATTTATAGTATATTAATCAAATTTTTAATTCAAAATGATAGTATTCTCCATCTCATTCTTATTCATATTATACTAGTTAATATTAAAAAACTTCATATTCATTTTCGATCCTATCCCAAATTCATTAAATCAAACAAGATAGTCAAACCGCCTTATATCTATACCAAAGGACTGGGAGAGAAAAACTTCATATAATATAAGATTGGATGATACATAATATAATAATAACTAATTGTTTCAGAAATTAATAACTTCTTTTAATTCTCAAACATGTCATCGTATCTGACATATCCAATGATTGTTTTTATTTTTGGAAGATGCGTTCATGATTCGTCTGTAGGTGACTAAAATAGATTCAAATTTGGTCATTGATCTTTTTTTTTTTTTTTTTTTTGTAAGATGAACAATTAAAATGAAGCTTATAATCCGCCAATGTCAGTACATATTAAATAAAAAATTAAGACCCGCTACAAACATACTATTTATAGACACAATTAACAAGGTCAATCATGAAGTAATCCATTTCCATAATTTTGATTGATTGTTGTTCTTGTCATTTCTTGCTAAAATAAATTGAATGACTTTATATGCAATATTAATATATCATCTCTATATCTGTATGTCCCATGAACCAAGTAATATCAAAATATTTTTAAAAGACGGACACCCAACGAATACTTTAGTTTTATAATGCGTCTTTTTATGAAATATTTAATGAATAAAAAATAAGTATCTCAACTATGTTTAATTTTAAAAACACCCTCAAAGTAATCTCAAATCAATCAAAATGAAAAATAAATAAATTAGATTATACACTTAAAAAAATAAAATTAAAATACAAATGAACCGCTATATACAGGCATTGCAAAATATTAATAAATCTGTTATTTTCCCCCTTTTGCATGAAACCAAATCTGTTTATAGATTTATACTGAAGTAATCACACAGAATTTCATAAGCAATATCGCGAAACTGACCAACGGAAGAAAAGGGCGCCAAGCTCTCTCCTTGTTTCTTGATATCTGCTCGATTCTCCTGGCCTCTGCTTCGATTGAACCCTCTACCACGTTAGGCGGCAAAAAAGCTTCCTCCATCGGCGGATGGCAGGAGATCAGTAACCTAACGGACCCAAACGTGGTTGAGATCGCGGAGTTCGTTTGAAAGAAAACAACAGGCGGGCCAGATCCATATTAGGGCTCGCCTAGGCGGTGAAAGGAGAAACTCAGATGATTAATTACAGGCTCGTCATACTCGCCAGGGACGGTCTCACGGCGGAGGAGGAGGAGAGCAATTATCAGACTGGTCGTTCGCGACCAGCCATGGAAGAATGAGAGACGAGTCACTTCATCTCAGAAGGATGCTTAAAATTTATGTATATATCGTTACTATATACTATATTCGTAAATACTTATAAAGAAATGATATGGTGGGCACCCAACATGGGCACCAGGATGACGTGGCAGCACCAGCAAGTGTCACGTCATCCTGGTGCTCACATGATGCCCATGTTGGGTGCCCACCATATCAAATTTGATACTTATAATAACTAACTTGATCGTTTTAATAAATTAAAAAAAAATCTTCATCTTATAATTCCTTTAAACATGCAATAATTTATCTATATCACTGTTTATTTAAAATTTTAAAAAATATTTAGTTCAATAAAAATTTTTGCACAAAATTATTCACGTGCATGGCAACTACTATATTTATATTGTGGGAGAGTTTTGTAAAATTTCCCAATTTGGTGGTGTTTATGTCATTCGGTTCGATATCGTCTTTTCTCACCCATCTCATATAGCAGTATAATTTTGGATCATCCTTAAAGGTGACAAGAACTAATCGACTCGAACCAAATGGTTCCAAAACATATCATACCACATTCTCAGGACTCAGTGAAGAGTAGGAATGCAATAAAATTAAGGCAAAAAGGGAGTGGGAATGACCCAAAAGAAGGAGACAAGAAACAAGGATCAGCCAAGAAATCATAACATAGGAACTGAGAGCTTGCAAGATCCCTCTCCGAGTAGTCTTTCTTATACAAGCATATATCCCATTCCATGGCTCTTCTCTTGTTGTAACACCGAGTTCCTTTTCCATCTTCTTGGTCAGAATTGGCTTCTTTTTTTATAGTTATTTTTCTGACATCTGAAAACCCATGTGGGAGTTCACTTTGTAAAATCTCAGATCTCTCAGTATAACCACCTTATGTTTACTTGAGAGGGAGAGTGGAAATAAGAAAGGAAAAGAAAAAGTAAAAAAAAAAAGTGGGTGTGATTAATGGAGTACCAATCTTTGATCTAATCATACACTAAGACCATCGAATCCACACTGCTTCGATATTAGGGTCTGCTTTCTTGGACTGATGGCTATGCTGCAATCCACAGATACCTGCCCAGTCACCAACAACATATTCCTCACTATCATATAAATTAACTTCAATTCTAGCAAAACAGATGAACTAAGAACATGCCTTACTGGGAAAATACTAAAAAACCAAGCATAAACACACATTCTCATGCCCAAGTATGTTCTTTTGCTTTAGTTTTGGGAAGATTTGGGGAATCAGTTCGATAACGGGACCACAGGATTACTCCCTCATATTCTTCCTTCGTGAAACTCACGCCAAAAAAAAAAAAACTAAATTCCGCATCAAATATGAATGTAGGATAACTCATATTTTTATCTTTTTACTTCTTTTTAGAAAATGCCGACATTAGCGATGATATGAAAGTTGGGTTAACAGAGAAACATCCCTCAAATGATAGCTGCAAAAAATTCAAAGGGCCAAATAAATTTATGTTTTATTTCGAAAAGTGGACAGTGTACTCTGTCGCCCGTGCCTCGACAAGCTATAACAAACACAATCATGTTCATATTTATGAAAACCCAAAAAAGAAATAAATAATTAATCAATTATTAATTAACAAATAAAAGGACAAAAGACTCCATTACTGGAGGACGAAGCTAACAATCGCGCATTATAGAAAAACAGTGTCACAACGGCGCATGATAGCACATCCCGGAGGTGGACAATGGCCAAGAGTGATGATCTTGACTCTCTATTTTCTAAACTTTCGTATATACATACATATATATATATATAAATATCAACGAATCGGAATATAAACTGAATTACGTAAAGTAATAAATGGGAAAAGCGATTTCGGCAGCGAGAAAATGGAGCAAAAGGGTACCTGCACCTCGGGAGAATTGAAACTAAGAATCCGGATCTTGGCTCCGACATCACCGACGACCCGAAGGTCGACCCGGTCATTCAACGAAGCATCCCGCACCAAATCTGCTGCATCTGCTTGCAGTAGATTGACCCGGTCCACAGCGATGGTGGTTTCGACCCTTCTTACGCTGTGGGCGGGCTGATAGAACGCGGGAATCGTCCCTCGTCCGAGCGGTATACCGCGGTACATCACGGTGAACCTGGACTCGCCGTACTTGATCCCAACCTTGTTGTCGTTCGCCGCCGAGAAGAGCATGCGGATGTTGAGGGAAACCACCGCGGAGGAGGCGGTAGTGGGATTGATCCCCACGTACTGAACCCCTACTTGCTGGAGGTCGAATTCGGGCTTCTTCGGCTTGACGGCGAGGACGATGACGAGGATGACGGCGAGAATGAGGAGCGCAAGGAAGGAGAAGAGGAGGAATAGGCAGCAGCAGCAGCCGCGGAAGGAGGCGGATGAAGACGACGAAGTACTGGTGGTCGGTGGGTAGTAGCGGCGGTGGTTACCGTTGGTGGCGGGAGCGGCTGCGGGTCTGGAAGTCATGTTCAGCTGAGATCCCAGCTGGGTTCCCGTTACTAAAGTGAAAAATGGTTGGCCCCACCACCAGTGTACACGGCGGCGGCCCCGTCGTGCTGTGGCTAGCTTTACAGAGAGACCTTTACTTTTGTTTGCTTGCAAATCACAAAAGGAAAAGGGAAAGGAAAATATGACCGAAGCTATGCTTGTATTTATGTGTAATTATTGAACCTCTTCTACTTCTATATATATATATATATATATGTAAAACAAAAGATCTTATTTTCCACTCTTATTACCCAAAATGCTACCGAGTACTAAAGTTTGCAGCTTATTTGTAAGTATAATACCTCAATAACATATATGTATATATATATATCTTTATTTATACTTTTTATTAACTTTTAAATAAATAAATAATCTTATTCTTAACATAAATTTGATTTTATTCTTTTCATCTTAGTATATAGTCTAGACATATCACACATACATTACCAAAAATAAAAAATATTTAATATATCACCTGTACACAGGTCGATGTGATTGAAATTTAAGTTCTACATTTGTTTTACTTACCTGGTTTTGCTGGTATTGATTTCTCTATTTAATATTAAATTTTTTGGGTTGTCATTTTATTTTGTTGATTTTTGGTGGTGTAATTCAAATGTGGTTGGCTGAAACTATATTGTATTCTGCCTCATTTTTTTGTTTTTAGTAAGTGTAGTGTCTCTCTATACTTCATTTTTCCAAATAGATGTCAGCTCGAGACTATGAATTCACTTAAGTGATAGGAACGTAAAATTAGAATTTTTTTCCCGATGAAATCAATATTTTTACGAGCCTAACTGCTAGGATTTGTAGGACAGAAAAAGCTGGGGCCTTTGACTTCTGTAATAAAAAAAAGTTGTACGCATTAAGTGTTGAATCCAGTAATGTGGACAAGGGGAAGGATAGATTTTGGAGGTGAACCCATTGATTTAGAAAAAATCTGTATGCAATTTTAGAACATCTTCTTGTTTCTGTCCCAGTATACAATGCTTGCTATCTTCAAGTTGTTCATCTTTGTTCTGTTTTCTGTTCTTTTAAAGCTAGGGGAGCAAACTATGTGCTGTTAATATTAAAATTTTAGCCGTTGATGATTATTCTCCTTTGAGGAAACTAAAATAGAATGTGTTTCTTATTCTAAATGGTAGATGACTATGATTTTAAAAACACTATGTTACAATTTCTAATGATACATTAGGCAAAATCACAATGTTAAGGTTTTTTAAGAAGACAGGAGATGAATCAAATAGGACATCTCCCTCTCAACTACCACCTCCTCCTCATGTTGAATCGAATGAGTATCCTAGAGATCCTGGGCTAAGAAAGAACATCATCTAGTATAATGTGAATGAGAGGGAGATTGTTCAGCATTATCATTTGCAAAAAGGTACATTTTTCAGCCTAAGAATCATAATTTTCCTTGGCATTCTTGTGCAAAGGAGGAACGAAGATTTCAAGCTATATGGTTTAGTTCTCATCCTAATTGGCTAGAGTACAACATTGCAAAAGATACATCCTTCATGGTGACTAGGTGGTGGTGACTCTTTTGTCACTGAGGGGGTTTAGAAGTTGGAGAAAGAAAGAAAAATTTCATGAGCATGTTGGAACTTATTTGCTTAAGCATTCTAGTCAGTTAAGTGTCGATTACCACATTTGTTCGACAGCATCAATTGATTGCATAAGATTTCTCGTGCGTCAAGGATTACCATTTCATTGTCATGATGAATCCACGTGGAGTCGCATTGGATAATGCTTCTGAAAAATCTCAAACTTACATCGCCTGCAATTCGACATGATATTATTAGATTCATTGCCAGTTTAACCGCTAATCTATTCTTGGAGATCTTGGTGATGGATTGTTTACTATATTGGTTGATGAGGCTTGTGATGATCTATTAAAGAGCAAATGACAGTCGCTTTACGATTTGTACACGAAGGGGGATATGTTGTATAACGCTTTCTAGGCCTTGTACAGTAAGTGACACTATTGCTTTATCACTTAAGAGTTCTATTTATTCATTGTTGTGTCAACATGGGTTATCTATATCCAATTTGCAAGGGTAAGGATACATCGGAGCTATCAATATGAGAGGAGAAGTTAGTGGATTTAAAAGCTTGATGATGATGGAGAACAAGTCTGCTCATTATAGTCATTGTTTTGCTCATCAACTACAACTTACACTTGTAGCTGTTGCGGAAAATCACATGAGGATTTCTATTTTTTTTATGTGGTTGTACAGTTGAATATCATGTAAGAGAAGAGACATACTTCGTGAGAGACAATTTGAAAAAGTTTATGAAGGCATTTACAATGATGATATCATTACTGGACGGGGTTTGAATCAAGAAAAGATATTGAGAGCTGGGGGTACAAATTGTGGTTCATATTATAATACATTTTTGACTTTGATATGCTTGTATCTTTCCATTATTGATGTCCTTTCAATTGTTGAAGAGGGAGGGAAAATATCACAAACAAAGGGCACAAGTAAAATAATTTGTTTGAGTTGATGGGAAAGTATGAACCCATCTTTGCACTTAATGAAGAGTATATTGGGAGTCACAAATGATTTATCACAGTATGAACCCATCTTTCAGATGCACTTTATGAAGAGTATATTGGGAGTCACAAATGATTTCTCACATGCTTTACAGAGAAAACCAAGATACTGTAAATGCAATAATTGTTGTAAGATCACAAACGTCCATTGGAAACCATGAAAGATAATTATTAGGATTCGTTATTGAACGAAGTTTCTTTATTCTGTGTTAAACATAACCCTGCTCAAGGAAGACTTGTTCGCCTTTCATGAGAGATCACGATGAAATACCGAAGGAAGAACGGATTTCCATTATGATCATGTTGAAACATTTTATGAAGCGATAGATTTGCAACTTCAAAAGTTGAAGAATCGTTTTAATGAAGTGAACACGGAGTTGTTGTTATGTATTGCTTGTCTTGATCCATCAAATTCAGCCTCTGCTTATGATAAGGGAAAATTGCTTTGGTTTGTTCAGTTTTATAAATCTGATTTCTCCTCAATTGAGTTAATACATCTTGAGCACCATCTTGAGAACTTTATTTTTGACATGTGAAGTAACAATCAGTTCTCTGAAATTATGGGAATGAGTGGCTTGCCAAAATGATGGTCTGATAAAAAAAAAACACATCATACATATCCTTTGATGTATTTACTTTTGAAGTTAGTATTGTTATTACCGGTTACTACTTGAACTGTAAATAGAGTGTTTTTAAATATGACAATCAATACTTCATAAGAAGTTGGGAGATGATATGTTAAATGATTGATTGATATTATATATTGAGCGGGATGTTTTTTATTATTGATAATGCAGCTATTATTCAGCATTCTCAAAGTATGAAACATCATAGAGACTTATTATTACATTTTGTGTTTTATTAATTTTAAAATTTATTGAGTTCACCCCCTAATCGAAAATCCTGCGTACACAACTGTTTAGCACCCATTAATGATTCTTCAATATTGTGATTCATCATGTAATAAGAGCAAATCTGAGCAAGAATCCGATCATGTCTTTCTTCATACATTCGTACTCTTTCCTCTTCTTTTGCAAACTCTTCATTTACCATACTTCAATTTTCTCTCTTATTATTCTTCTTTTTTCTCATTTCTTTTATGAATTTCTGGGATTTTTAGGAAGGAAAGATGCTGCGATACCGACAATTGCCATAAGACTTTTGTAATGAAATGAAAGAAAAATTCAACATAATTAGTATATAGTTCATTGGTTCCTTCCTTCCTCCAGAGGGAACTTGTGTGCTTCTTTTAACTACCATAAATTTGCTTGGTAATTAACATTCATTTTAATAATTCTATTTTACCCGATTATAAGGCATTCAGAGATTGTTTACCTTTTTTTGGAAAAAATCAAGTTTTCAGCATCAGCTTCTAAAGAAGAAGCTCGGACGTACAACATCAGCAGATCCATTTAACATGCATCTTACATAAACAATTACCAATAAAACCAAATACCAATACAGACTACAGATTCAAGCCAAAGTACATAAAAAGCATAACATGACGAATAATTAGAGTTCGACACCAAGAGCAGATTTCACACAAAACAGATCAGTGATTGGAAACAGATCTTTTCCTCGTTACTACACCCGTGAGTCGTAATAGGTACGGATGACAGGATTTGAAACCGTCACATTTTGCACCCAAAACAAACGCGCTAGCGGTGCCACATCCCTTCAACAGACCAACTGATTGGGATTTCGAACTAGATTATACGGTTAGACAGGAAAGGGATTTAAGCTATAGACTTAAGTGGGCACCAGATACAGATTTTGAAGTAGATTGTGTAGCATCTTTGCTGATCAATACCTCTGATCAACCACCTCTGGCTGAAATCTTGGTCCCATAGTCGGCTTATCCTGTCAGCGATGAAGTAAAGAAGTGAAAACGATCATAGTAGTTTAATCCAATGAACAACGTAATCAGATTAAAGAGGTCATTTCTTCAAGTTGTTATTACCTCTCTTGGTAATAGTTCCGGCCCACGAGATCCCTCAGCAGGTCTCAGTACATTACCTTGCGCGGCGGCGCATATAAAATTCTTGAGATGTTGGTTCCGCATCATCATCTGCCCCATCTCCGCGCCTCCATCTCGTTGACGAGGCCTCAAGCCCATTGATCATGCCATCATGAGGCTTTGCTCCAACATTTTATCCGTGGAATTTCCAAATACGATAATCTCGTAATATACCATTCACCATCGAATGATCTTAGACGGTCTCATGTCATCATGAGTCGTGCCAGCAAATGCAATTCCTAGAAAAGTATAGTACTCTCACTCGATACTCAAGTGTGCCAGATCCACTCTAGCTCACTCTTTAAATTTTGAAGACTTGTTTAGTCACATAAAATTCACTCGCTAAGCATTAAATAATGTGAGAAAGTAGTCTTCTCTTTGGAATCAACGGCTACCAGAAAACGAAGCGGACGCAACAAAATTCACTTAGGAAAGTGAATTACAGCACTGTCTACCGGCATACTTGCTCCATTAAACGCTAGTTAATAATTTATCTCGCATCAATCCATAATTAAATTAAACTACGATCATTTCCTTCATATCATATATTCATTTATATTAATTAATTATAATTTTATCCTTCGTATCTATATAGCTTTTTATATTAACTAATCATAAAAATAACAAAAAACATATTTCGCTCTTATCCCACTTTTATCCAATCAACTCGAACATTCTATTATTTATTAAATATTATTTCATATCTTACTCAATATGTTACCATGACAATTTTTATCATATCCAATCATATCACCCAACTAGCGCAACCTAGGAATAATTTCGAATATCTAAACAACATATCATGAAAGTATTTATTTACTTTAACATGTAGGAAGATATGTCCACCTCATAAGAGATTGTTCGTAACATTACAATTTAAGAATGGTTATATACGATTCTGAAATTCGTGCTTACTCTTAGATAAAAACAAATTTTCTAATATTATTATATTAAATGATATGGAGAAAAAAAAAATTCAGCAAACGTAGAAATTTGCATTTACCATTTTCTATTTGTTTCTAATATATTTTATGTTATGTCACAAGTTGTGAAGGTTGAACGGAGAACTATTTTATTATATTCAAACGAGTGATCAATAGTAATTTATGTGAACGCAATTCGATCGCCTCTTCTGACTTTGATCAGCTTTTCACAGAATAATTACCGTTTCAATGGATCACATAACACCGAAAACATGCACACAACACAGACGAATATTCAAAGCAATGAAGAACACACAACACATGCATAAACAATTCAAGAACTCGAAGGAATCACGTGGTTCGGTCAAGAATGTGCCTACATCCATGGGAGTCTACACATTGAATTAACAAATCGGATCCTCCAGGGATACGGACGAGTTGGCAAGACTTGGGACGACGTCATCTCCTGTTTCGCCGATTCGATTCTCGTGCGGAGTATATTGCCCAATGAAATATTGTTCGTGTGGAGCATATTCCCAACTGAAAATATTTTAGGGTATGCTCTGTGATCGGTCTGTTATATAAGTCATGTCCCTCAAGTTCATGTCTATCTGCGCATATCCCTCGATTTAAAATCTGTATGAACCAAGGTGTCTCTGAGACTTTAATAGGCTACCCTTAAAAAAAACAAATCGGTTTACAAAACAATATATCAAGATTCACTCTAGTTTCTATACTGTAAGCGACATTTCCAGAAACTCTCTTGGATGCTTAACCCAATATTGTTCTGTTCTCGTCCGATTTCTTCTTGTGGAATGATGGGGGTAGATGATTAGTTTCATGCATCTTTCACTCATCACGCTTGCATCTATTTATAGTGTGATCTGCAAGGCATCAGGCAACCGTCTACTAGCAGGTGGCCAAATTCAACCCACCAGTAACCAACTTTAACCATCCTTGCTCATCCTTCCCACTTCTACCATGGCTGATATATGACAAACTTTCTTTACTGTGTTTTTTCATCGGTTCGTTTGCTCTCCCACAGCCCCGTTTTCACAGTCTATAGCCGCTCCCATTTCGCTCGCCGCTGGTCTCTTTCTTTCAGTTTACCATTAAAAATGTATGCCACAAACAGTAATATCTTAAACCCCATTACAAATGTACCATATCGACGAATTCACTCAAAATGTATCACATATTTAAATTAGTCGTTGTAATGAGATTGTTGTCTGAATCAATTGGTGCAAAGATCCCAGGAATGCCACTGAACATCCAATCCAAATAATGACCAATGATTACATGATCTATCTGAATAACCAGGTTACCAAATTTGAATAAGATGTTTGATTTGGATCCAATTGTAATAAGACCTGAAACCTCTCCCCCATCTGAAAAAATATATACCCCACCCTCGACCTAATACTTAACCGCTGGATCCGTCATTCTTAACCAAATTAATACACACACAAAAAAAACTCATTTTATCATGAGATTTTACTCAAATTTTCTCTATGAAAATCCTAGATACGATAATCTTGCAAAATAAAGTCTGGCATCAAATGATCATACATTGTCTCGTGATCAAGATTCACTTGCGACAAGAGACAGTATCATCAAACACTTAGTATATAAATTGTTGTGTGTACCTGTACCTGCAACTCAACACAGACTCAAAAGACAGAGGAGTCCCGAAGGGGATCCGTTAGAAAAATCAGTGAGGATATGCAAGCACACAATAGCAAAGGACCAGATCTAGACAAGTCTTTGATATTGGCTCAGTCACCGAACCCAGATCCTTCCACAGAGACACCAGCACCAACCGAGCTTGACACAGGACTCAAGGAAGGAGATGGTAATACTCAGAACCCGCCAGGCACCCATCGGAGGCCACAGCAACGCACCAAGGCTGCCAGGTAGTCTCTGGTACACACCCCAAGCCTAACACCCCAAATCTCTAGAGCCCCGACCCTCACAGAACTGAGACAGTGTCTCAGACAAGAGGAGATCGAAGGTCTCACACAGATATTCAACCGGAAACGCTCACAGAGAGGCCGAGAAGCCAAGAGGCGGCGGAGAACGAAGTAGGGTTAGGGTTACACGAGAGAAGAGGGGTCGAGTATAATGCGTCACACGATACACACACAAGCAAAGGGTATATAACTCATGAACGACCAGGATTCACGCCAAGAATCAAGCGGCACAGATGGAAAGTATAACGTGGGCTTGGGCTGGGAAAGAGATGGGATCGGGCCAGCAAAGGGACTTGGGCCACATTTCCCACATAAACTATAGAACCACCCATTATTCAAGACTCTCCCGACAATATTCCATGCATGCCCTCTGGCTTAGGTCTCAAGGAGGAGAAAGACTTGGAAATTTCTTTCAACTACATTATTTTCCAACTATCGTATATGTCTGAGTGATTGTGTGAGTACAGAATTAATCAATTACAGTGTATCTCTCGTATATATCCTCACACACAGAGTGAAGTGCTCTCATCTAGCTGATATTTTTGCTCTTCTATTGTCTCCCGGATATGAGACACAAATATTGTGTTCATAGCTTCCAATCTAATATAAACGTTAGACACAATGAATCGACGTTAGAAAAGCTTCTGGACACTTTTGGTCAATCCTGACAAGTCTATTACTTGTGTATAATCTGGTTCGACTTGATCAAGCTGAATTCTTTCAAGCCGAACTGAGCAATTGAATCATTCATATATGTGTTCGCTGTTCAAGAATTCTTGTTTGGGCGCTGATTGACCAGCTGGTGACGTGTAGATTGACTAGCTGGGTGTTATGATGACCAACAGGTTGCTGTAATGATTGACTAGTTGGGTGTTGTACAGATCAGTTCCATTTCAGCTGCACTGTGTTCTATACACTTTATTAAACATGTTAGTAACATAATAACAAGTTTTATACCATCAAAATCAAGATTGATATGTTACAATAATCGAACAATTTATATATCGAATCACTGACCATTTGATTATATAAATTTTACTTTTCTTCAATATTAGCTGAGGATATGAAACATATCAATTTTTAATTTAAGTTGGAACAACGTATATTTGTGAACTTTCAACAGGGCACAATTATTGATGAGCTTTAAAATATGAATAAGTTGATTAGTGAAAATGTAGTAGTTGTGTTACACTATCCTTCTTATTGTTTATTATTCTACAAAAATTAATTTAGGAGCCGTCTTACGCATTTCATAGCCTATACAATGGATGTTACTCTGTGTTATATTTATCCCTCTCATAATATATACTTCTAAAAAATTAATTTAGGAGCCGTCTTTTGCGTTCCATAGGCTATATAATTAGGACTCCAGAAATGTGAATTAAATATTGTCGGGCATTAGTAAAAGGGAAAAAATGCTCTAATTATATAACTCACCCGTTTTTAATGCCGTTTCATTACAACTCTCACCAATGTTCTACCAGCATGTACGATTATAATTAATTTAGTCACACTCACACATAATAATTTTAACGATTTATTAGAATAAACATGTGCTATTGACATAATATAAATTGTGGGAGCAAATATAAAAATGGAGATAACACAATACTACCATATTGCCCCACAAAGATTTCTTCCAAGTAGTTGCAATTAATTATTAAACTCCATCCAACCAAGGAGCAACCTTTATGGCTACGAAAAAATGTAAACTTAACGAAAATAAGAACTCGATCTTCATTTTTCTACGTGTAATTTTAAACATCACCCATTTCCGTAATTCTACAGAGAGAATTTTTAAATCAATTCATCTTAAAATTATTTTTTTCTCTCAAAAAATACTTGTTTCATCAAAGATTGCATTTGCGTCTACCACGTTCAACTAAAATATGTAATTTCGTATTCATTTTAGAAACTTAATATTTGCATTATCAACATTTTTCTTCCATCTTTCCAACTGTTGATTCATATATGCATGCTACTACATTCCAACTGATGTTTTCTGGAACTAGTTACGAGAAGTACATGAAAAACCAAGAAATACAATCATAAACCAAATAGTTTTACGCAACAATGCACTCAAAAGCTGGAAAAAGTATAAGCTTAAATGTATTGGTCAATAAAAACTAAGAAAATGGTAAAATCTTGTTTTTTTCATCTTTAATCAACGAAAAGAAAGGGTAAAGTATCTGTTCAAAAAAATCCCCCGTTCATCATTTAAACCAAAACTGTAAAAGACCCAGACTTTGCAAACAAGCAATGTCTTTGAGTAGCTTGATAGATCAAAACCTATTCTATCTCTGTACTACTGACCATGAATTGTCTAGAACCCATAGCGAAAAGAGGGTCATCAAAAGCGATTTGCAGGACTCAGATCATTCGGTAACTTTTTTTTATTCCAATTCCACATCTGTGAAAGACCAAAAATATCAACCCACCTTCCTCTTTCTTTTTACAGCATCTTATGAACCAGCACTGAATATCAGGAAAAAGATCCAAGAAGTATAATAACTCATCTTCTCGACCAAAATAAGATTCTCAGTAAAAAAAAAAACCACGTTTAGAAGATCAAGATTCCAGCTTAGCATCAGAAGAACTCAATCCAGAAGAAATGCCAGATGATGCAATGAATTTGGGTTGCACTACTTCAAGTATTCTCAGAGCTGGTTTCGAGTTGTACTGCATAATGAATTGAGGAACAATTTCAGTGCAAGGAACAAGTATGACAAATTTTATAATAATAAACCACAAAGTATTATCTTTATCTTGGTTGTATTAAGTACCTTAGTCGCATCTTTGAAAAAAGAACTTATTTCTTCTTCCGTAAGTCCACCCTCATCAGAATTTTCCTCCCATCCCAAAGAGCGTAGAAAGGCAGCCTCCTCCTCCTCTGAAAATAGAGGATCCATGCTAGCGTTCATTCCATTCCCCAAGTACTTCGGCATACTACAAGTATCATCAGGGCAAGTCACATCATCCCTTTTCTCAGGAAAAAGGTCATCACTAAGGCTTGCACTTGATTGAGCATCATCAATCTGAGAAGTATTAGGAGCAGGTACATCCTCCTTTTCAGAAGTTTCTGAAGGTGGCGGGGATACAGCATGCCCAGAATCAACTGAGGAAAAGTTTTCTGCATCAGTAGCAGAAGTGGAGATCGCCATAGATTTCTTTCGCACAAGGTTGAAAAACTCTTTTCGACTCTGTGCTTGAGCTTGAGAGGTGTTTCGCTTCTCCAGCACAGCCAATGAAGGCTTACGGTTCAAAACTGGCATGTTTGGTGGGCCCTTGGATGCTACAGCACCAGTAACAGATGGTGAAGTCAGAAGTGTAGAACTTACTGCATTGACAGCAGTTGTTGGACTTAAATTGTCCTTCACAACAGGAGCAACCCCATTTTTCTCTCGAGTTAACTTGAGAACATGGAGTTTTCCCACATTTGATGATGACTTAGACATATCACTCTTCGAGTGATTAATGGGAAGTGAATTTATGGAATGCTGCTGCTGGCCTAGTTTAGTTTTCTGTTTATCTGAAGAATTTGAAACCTGTAACAAAGTTGAGCATACTCAACAAATATTCACAAGAAATGCTGCAACCAGAGGTTGCCAAACCAATCGAAAGCCATCGGCCAAAAGTAAACCAAGATGCAACCAGATGGTGCCAAATCAATGGAAAGTCATTGGCCAAAAGTAAAGAAGTTCTAAATGAGAGCTATCCACTATTTTTAATACCAAAAAAAGTACAAGGCATATATAGTTCATTTGCGGAATAAGTACAGAAAGTAAGCTGCTGATAACCATCTTCAAACTTAACAGATAATTTTACTCCCTATTATATGCAAGGATATATGAGTGACTCCTCATATTAACTACTTTCCATATTTAACATTCTACCTGGTTGCCGGTGGAGATTACTTAAAGAAAATAGATGAAATCTACATCAGATTTATTTCCTGTTTCTGTAAGACTGCCAACTCAATACTTCAAAATATTCCAATCACACTATCCTTAATACTTCTCAAAGCGATATATCAAAAAACAAGAAAATCAAAGCTAGGCCTGTCATAAAGGGTTGAAACATGTCACCATAACCATTTAAAGACATCAACAATCTACAAAGAAAGTATCTCCAACTTTTTGCAAACAGCAGCAAAAAATGCTTCACTTGATCACGAGAAAACACCATGAAGTTCAAGGTATAAACAATTGATGGACAGAAGAATGACTATGACAAATGGTAATGTTAACTGGAAATAATCAGTCTACTTATTTAACAGGACATGCAAATTCAGGGCTCCTACTGCAACAAACGAAGAAAGGCGAGTATATCTAATTTAAGCGGTGGCAACTGCCAGTCAATTTAATTGAATCAAATAATCACCAGTGTCATCCATATTTTGTCAGAACTTAGGCACTTTAAATTAAGGTGTAGTAAGAAATTCAGGCATACAAATCTCGAAAGTAGATTGAAGCTTGGAAGATCCAATATTCTTAAGAGGTTGTGACTTGTGATGGACACTCTTATGGGGCACATGATGTCAACAATTCCAATTGCAGAGAATATAATACATATACAGTAACTTTCAAAAAGAGAACACTTAAAAAAATTATATGAAAACTTATAGTTTTCCTCTAACGGGGAATCAGAAAAAAGTGTCAGGGCATCGAATCAGCGAAGGCAAGATCCATCTGAATGGAAAGCTTTTCAAGGATGGACTGTAAAATATTAACTTGCCAAGATAGAAAGAAGAATCAATGAAACAGTAAATGGTTAAAATTGTTAGAAACTAGCTAGATCATTGGAAATTGGAAAAGAGAAATGACGTGGACAGCATGTGGGTACACCTGATAAAGGTAAAGTTCTTGAGTTAATAAACTCAAGGAAATAACTAAATGAATAAATGCAACCCACTCGATGGCATTAATAAAGCTCCCCAACAAAAGGAGAAATAACAGGCAAGGAGTTCAAGCAAGTTGTTTCACCAAAAGGGTAGGAAAATAAGAATTTATTAGATTTAAAGCTTCTTCAAGTACAAGGCATTCACCAATTGGTTTCTGTTTTCCTCATACAATCAAAAGTTACCTAAACTTCACCAATCCCCTGAGTATACAACAGGTTCCAATTGTTATCTATCTAGATAGATGGACAAAATTCCTGATTTCGTTCTGCAGTGTAAATACAGAAACCAAGTAGATCTCTTCTTCAAAATACAATCACACAATTGGAGTTTACACACAAGAGAAAGCCAAAAGTGGTTAATCTTGCTGATCTTTTTAGATTCTAGGTCCGATGACCAAATTAAAGAGGTATCCTAGGTTTGTTGCAGAAAAAATCCATCACTAGGGCTTCTTTTTTCAGCATAAAAAGCGTTCTCAGGTGAAGTTATATAAATCAACTTGACGATATAACCTAATATGACAAGAATATTATGACAATCTAATAAATACTTGTGAAGCAGCACATCAGAGATGAGAAGCAATTAAACCCCCCACACAAACAGCAATGTCTTTTTCCAGCAGTCTGAATCTAACTTCCAGAAGAAACTACATAGACCACAAGCTAAATTGCTCCGATCATGAGACATCAAAACATATCTTGTGAATGATGTCATATATCCATTGCAAGGAAAAATGTCCCGATTACGTAATCATGAAATAAACATTAATACATATTTTTTTCAACTAAAAGGGAAACAAAAGATAAATCAGTAAGACAATTAATAAACCATACACCTAGAAGAGAAGAGATCACCATCAAGTGAGTTCATCAACTAAAAGGAACATGGCATCTTTCTAAATTTAAAAAAATGTACAGTTCTACTCTTACCAAAGTCTTGGGCATGGATGGTGTGACTGGAATTAACTGCCTAGATTGTTTAATTGCCAGTTCCTCAAGCCTCTGAGTTCCAACAGATATCTGTAACAAAATGAACATTATGCGTCAGTTCAGTCACTCCGAGATCTTCAATAATACTGGAGAAAGGCACTACCTGAGGCATAGCCGGAGATCGGCTTGGACCCTGAGCTACAGCTTCTGCCATATTGAGAGTGGTGGTTGTGCTCGAGGCAAGTTGTGTGGAAGCAGATTGTGTCACAGACGAGACTCCGATTCCATTGCTTCCAACTATCACAGGAACCTCTGCCAAAGCAGATGTCCATTTTTCGCCACCAACTGCAGCTGCAGTACCAATAGGTAAGCTCTGAATGGCAGAACTTAATCCCGGAGAGGGGACTCTTCCAACCTCCGGGATGACTGCTCTTTCTTCAGATCCTAATGACGGAAAATTTCTCTCGAATCTCGTTTTGGTCACGCCACCACCAGGAGCACCCTTGGTAAGCAAAGTATTAGTGTTGTTTCCACCTGCACTGCTTGAATCAGTTACAACTTTCTTAGTCCACGTGTCCCCATGCGGCCCAGAAGTTGCAGACTGAGATCGTCTTAACCCATCCCACTCGAATTTACCAGAGAAGGAATTCCCGGATGAATCTGAAAAGACCCTGTGCCAGCGATCTCCCGAAACTGACTTGTCTTTGTCTTGAGAATCATATCTATCTTTCTCCCAATCCCTGTCACGTCGATTTCGGCCAAAACTATTATAGGACCTCAGATTTCCAGAGCCATTACTACTGGAACTCCGGTGGAAATATGACGAGGTTGTTTTTTCTGAACTTGATGATCGTCCAAAATCATGACCATTGCTACTCATAAATGAATTGTTCCTTGAAAGTTTGGGTGCAGATTTATCATCTAAAACAATTCATGATTATATTAAAATATGTAGATTCGTAAAATTGAAAAACTTGGATAAGGAATTTTTTATTTAAGATGAAGATACCTGAATGCAAAGTCGATCCACCGCCGCTCTGGTTTCCAGAATTTTTCAACCATTCCGGTACTAAAGTGGGCTCACTTTTGTCCATAATTAGTGCTAAACATTATCATATACAAAAATTATATGGGAAGAAAATTAACTCCTCTCCTTAGAATAACGACCACCTTCCGCAGCCACGTGCCAATACCAAGTCAGTGCTGCTTGTCAACACCCAGAGCAAAATTGAACTGACTCTGTCTAGCTTTTATTGTATATTGCTAATTCTCTAAATCCACCTTTTCTTCTGTCACCAACCTAGCGCTCAGTTCCAAACCTTAATAGCCAGAATGCCCAAAATGCTAGTTAAAACCAACGAATATAATGCCCAACAAACTGGTATTAGAATCAAAGATCCGAGCTGTCCTATACAGGGTATCTAGGGTTTCTTCTCACTCTGTACAATTTAAAATATATTCTGTCAACCCAAACGGAACATTCAACCTAACAAAACAAAACCACCAAAACAAAGTCACGTGTCAACTGCCCAGAAACAGCATTAACAGCAGCAGCTTCGAATGTCCTCATGCTCAAGGAACACAAGCCAGGAAGACACTCATACCTCAGTAACAAGCAAATTCAACAAACCTCATTAGACATTACTCCACTCCATGCACAGGAAATTCCCAAATAGATCAAATTCTTCGAAACAAATCTAAACCCGCGTGAGAAAACGCATGATAATCAAACCCTAGACCCTATAATCCACCAAACAACAACGAAAATCCGGAGAGAACCCAGTAATTTGAACAGTCCACCAACACGAAAGTTTGTCAAGACTCGGGACAGTCGTATAATACCCGAAATACTTAAAAAAATAGACTGAAACCAACCCGTTGAATGAAATATTATATAGGGAAACCGTACCGAAAACAGTCTTCCGTGTGAAGGAAAAACCCTAATCCCTTGCACAAGCCGCCTCCAGTTTGTGCTATCGTTTCAGGGTCTAAAACAAGTGCGTCGAATATTCCAAAGAGGAAAAAAACCAAATGTCACGTATTTCCCCGAGAAATCCTTGGCCTGGTATGCAGCAGACGAGATTGAAAGAGATTTAATCTGCGTATATTGGCGACGAAGCGGAAGATTACACAGATTTTGTTTGCATTTGCTGGTGTATTTAAGAGGAGAAAGTCTATATATATTCAGTGTGTTTGTGTTCATATAAAAAGAGTTTGGCTTTATAGCCCTACTTCGTTTCAACAATGGGATTATCTATCTATCTTAATCCTAATCGTTGGATTAAAGTACCCTTCAATACTAGGACTCTCTAACTAAATTAATCCTAATACGCACCTATTTTAAACGTACTCAAACACGTTGTGTATTAGTACTTTAATTCTTTGTTTAATCACATTAATACGGTGAAATATCTCATACGTATGATGTTAATATTTTATTGTAAAAAATATATTGGCATCAAAAAGTTCTCAATAATAATGATAAAATTATATATGATAGCAATAATATTCCAATAGATTTGATTCGGACGATGGGATTATTAAATTATCAAGAAATCGAGGGTAAATCTATTGAATATAATATATGGTTATAAATTAATTATATTTTGTAAGTCTTTTGGTCTTGATCATTATAAATTTGAAACTTAGATATGTATACTAAAAGTAAGTGTATGAGATAATAATTTGATGCCAAACAGACAATCAATTTGAATTGAAACGATATTCTCCTCGTTTTTTCGTTTCGAGAAAGATTATAAACCTACCATCGATTTAGGTTGAACCAATTTGGTCGGTCTTCAAGTGAACCACTATAGAACAATCTTCTCCGAGTATTCTCATGTCGAGAAAGACTATATTTTTAAGATTCTAACATTTTTCAACATTTTAAGTTATAATCACTTTTTATGAAAATCCAACTCTCTATATTTTACTTCAAAATGAAAACAAGTACACATAAGAGATTACATCTATAGTATAACTATCATATAACATGATTCATGTATTGAAAATTGAATTTAAATTTTGCTTTCTTTCGTAGAGTAATTAAGGTTGCTTTCTTTTGTAGAGTAATTAAGGACCATTACCCTTCGATGTGGTTAATCCTTTTACCTAATTTAGTAGTTTATAAACGTCGTGAGCTAAGTAAACCGTACTACACACATTGTATACGATAAGCTTGTTCAAGAAACTGTCAGTAATTATACGTAGTGAATTTATGGCTCATGGTTGTTGACTATAATATATTTACACATAATTATCACCTTTGATTTAAAACACACTTGAAAGAAAAAAAATATATTATAGTGTAGAAATTACAGTTCAAATCAAAATCAAATTAAATCTTGAGTGGTTCTTGGGGTTTTTTTGAGGTAGTTTTGATTAACGTTTAAAGAAACATAATTGTCTTTTACCATTTTGTGTGAGACATTTGATAACAAAACCCGATTCAATCCTAAATATTTGACTCATATCGCTTCGGTCCAAAATATTTACCGACCGTGTCCTAAACATTTGTAGAAAATCACGGCTTGGTCCTTCCGTCTATATGTGGGTTAAAATAGACGTCATTCAAATAATATAATCCTCAAATTCACTATAGAAATCCCTGGTTTAGAAACCGTATGTTAGAAACCTCTATTTAGAAATTCCTAAGGTCACTGTAGAGGCTCGGTATTTCACATTTATCTCTCTATATGAAGTCATTGTCAGTGCCTTCTTTCACTTTGTTGCTTTAACTAGTACGTAGTCATTCTTCATCTTCGTACATTGTTCTATTTTGATTTATGTTTTTTTGAAGATAACTACAACTAATTAAACTAGAGTTACACCCTTTTCTTGTTTGAGCTTATTTTTCTAAGAGATAAACAACATTATGTGAGAATTAATCTTATTAATAATGGTTTTAGTGTCTCAATGTTTTAGTGGAGAGCTAATGGTGAATCAAAGTGATATTTCGTTAGAGTCACGCCAAATTATGGTAAATTATAGTTTACTTTGGACATAGTATATTGAAAATACACACCGATGAATATATAATGCATGTGTTTTGACAATGATCTCATGTGGTTGACTAAGGAGAATGGGAGATTTCGATAAAAAAAAAAATAGTGAAATTGTATTATAATGAAATATTCCAAGCTCGTGTAAACACAATGAATACATTGGATGGAAGCGTAGAGTATTTCGACTTTGTTGTCGTTGATAAGCTAGGTCTGGTTGAATTATGGGACTTTGCAGTTCAAGTTGGCTTTAAAGAAAGAAATTCCGTGATGTTTTGGCACAAATTTGGAGGAAACTTTAGAAAATTTCAATATTTGGAAATAGATGAAGATATTTTGATTACTAGAAATCATATTCCGAATAATTACAAGGTTGAGATATATGTAGAATACAAGTTCAAGCTATGAACTTAGTGTCTTGACTGTAGATGACAGTGAGTTGGTGAGGATGATGTTTGTGAAAGAGAAGAAGACGTTAGAAGTGTTCGTGATTTTAGGGATGAAAAAGAGAAGCATATCCAAATTTGATCCAAAGAAGAATGGACAACTTGCTTTTGTGAAACACAGAACTAACTTTACGATGGGACAATCAAGCTCTTACAAAATTAAATATCTCAAGAATCTACCAACAAGAAATGATTTTTATTATTCTGTCTGGTTGACTGATGCATAAACAGATGTGTTTTGAGATGGTTGGTTGAGTTGTGTGGTTCGTGTGTAGGGTTGGCAGATGCATAAACGGATGCGTAAACATGTAAAAATGGGATAAGAGTTTGAAGGGTCCGAAAATTGGTATTGTGAGCTCTCACACAGCTCAAGTACCAATTTATGGATAAAATGCAGATTGCGTGCTTTTAAAAAGGGTTTTAACATAACAGCACGCAAGCAGATCGCGTCTAAGCTGAGACTGCACGGAGCAGTGCTGCGTGTTGAACAGATCACGCACGATCTGAACTGTGAAACATGAGATGCAATAGCTCTGATTCATGAAAGGTTTTAACATCGAGAAGTAGATCAGTTATGATTAAAAATCATGCGGAAACAACCCAAACTACTCTCTGAAAATTGAAATCTGTTTGTTTAAAAATATGTGATGCAATTGTATGCAGAAAGCTATATGCAGAAAGCTGTAAACAAAGACAAACATAGGAATTTGTTTCCGGAAGCTCGGAGCTCAATGTCCTATGTCTCCCTTTCTTCCATTGCTGGATAGATTCACTAGAAGATTTGTTTTTACAGCAATCTGTACAAACCCGATCTAACAACACACAAGCTGCGAGAACTTCTAGCACACTGCTACACACCAGCTCTTAGATTGTGTGACTTTGTTTCACTAAGAACATGTTTAATGTCTCTGTTCCAAAGACTACAATTTTGTGTTTGACATTCACTCTAATCTGTTTCGCTCATCTCTCGAATATATAAGTGAATATGTGTGTGAGATTTACAGTGTAAGTTCGCTCTCTTAAATATTAAATCTCACACACTGGGAAGTGCTTCTACCTAAGCAGATATATCATCTTTTTCCCAAGTTGTGCAATCGACTATAGATTCCGCGTTCAACCTATCGGCCTGTGCACTAGCTCACACATGGGCACTAGCTCAGCTTGTACACCAGCTGTCACATGAGTGTACAAGTTCTCGACTATTGCACATGCACTTGCTCTCTGTTTTTCTCTCGTGCATCTATTCACACCATCTGTACATCGTCTTCCTCGATATAAAGCCTCTGTGCAAATATATCCCTTGAACGCAAGTTCCTAGCCTGTCCTTTATCATTTAATACATTTGCAGGCTTTGTTGACTTTGAGCTCTATCGTCATTTGATACGTTTGGAGCCTTTTTGTAGACTTTGAGCTCTATCGTCATTAATGCGTTTGCGGTCTTTGTAGACTTTGAGCTCTATCTCGATCAGACAAACTAGTTTGTCTTCTAGTATTCTGAATAAAGGTTGTACAAACTAATTCGTCTAGGCTGATCTTTCACGAAGCTCCTGATCTGATATGCTCTTCTCTATGCTGCTCTGAGCTGATATGCTCTATACTGTTCCAACCTGAGTCTTTCTGCTCTTGAGCTGTTTCTGCACTTCTCATCTGAGCTGCTCTTGCTCTCTTCTGCTCTATGCTTATTTTATCCACTATGTGCTGATCTGATACGAAGCCTGCTCTGATCTGATCTACCTGTTCTGTTCTTCGCTCAACTGATAAGCTGATCACTTTGTGCTGCTCTGTTTTGATATACTCTAAGCTTATCAGTTCATTAGGCTCTAAGCTGCTTCGTTCATTCTTGTTCTGCTCTTATCTTTTTCGTTTCTTCATTATTCTGCTCTGAGCTGATTCTGTTCTGTTAAGCTCCAAGCTGATCTGTTCATTTCTCTATGTTCTGTACTGTTCTAGCTTAGGCGTTCTCAGCTGCTCTAAACCAATTCTGCTGTGAGCTGTTCACTCTGAACTGATATAAATACTATGTTAATTCTGTCTGAGCTGCTTATCTGAACTGATTATCCAATCTGATATGTTCTAAGCTCTAAGCTGCTCTCGTAAGCTCTAATCTGATCTGCTTCTCTCTACTGATCTGGTCTCATCTAATCTAATCTGCTTACTCTGAGCTGATCTCCCGATCTGATCTGATCTAAGCTCTGAGCTGATCTGATTCTCTCTGTGCTTATAATTCAATCTGAACCGATTCTGATCTATTCTGCTCTAAGCTGATCGCTGAACTGAACACTGTTCATCTGTTCTGATCAGAACCTGCTCTTCTCTAAGCTATTCACTCTGAACTGATTCGTCTGATCTGATCTGTTGACTGTAAGCTGAACTCTGATCTGCACTTGATCTCTGAACTGAACGATGTTCTCCTGTGCTGAAACCTGCTCTGAACTGATTTCTTCTGTGCTGATCTTCGCTCTAAGCTGGATCAGCTTGGATCGTCTGCTGGACCAGTTTGGGCGTCCCCTATTGTTCCAGCTTGGACATATTCTCAAAGCACTCAATTCGTCGCTTTCAGCTTGCTTCCGTTCTGCTACAACTCGCTTCTTCAGCTCGCAGCTTACCTGTTACAGCATGCTTCTTCAGCTCGCGCCTGATCTGCTTCATTTTACCCTGCACGCTCAATTAAATCGTTAGAAACATAATAGCGGATTTTGTGTTTATCAAAATTAAGATCTGATCTGTTACACATATCCAATAGAGTTCATAAAGAAATGACATGATACATGTAAAATAGTTGGAATCAGCATTACACAAAAGAAATGACAGCAAAAATGGGATGTAAAACAAAAATTATGAACATAGTTTCTAATAATTGGAATCAGCATTTCACAAAAAGATACAAAGATTCCAAGTTTTTACTTCAATTTGATACAACAAAATTAATGATATATAACTACAAGTTTCAACTTCAAACAAGAAATAAAGCACATTTTTTCGTCACTACATTTTTGGCATCATGGAATTCCATTGCCACTCCATTATGAGGGAATTTCGTTCATCCCAATCAGCAAACTTAGGATTGTCCTTGTCGGGCAAAGGACCAATGAGATGGCTAAGCATGCATCTCCCTTTTTCAATGTGGTTCGCACAAACTTTGACCATTTTAAATAATTTTCTTTCATCAATAGCGGGTTGCACAAATTCACTGGTAACAACTGGGTTTTGGATTCAACTTCAACACGAAAAAAAATGGTGAGCTCCTAATGGACCGAGCCGTGCAGCTCTGATACCACGTCGGAGGAAGAGGTAAGCATTCAACTTCTTCATTATTTTTTACTAAGCTTGTTTGTTGAAGTACCACTTGCATTAGTCGCAGTTGACATAAAGAAAGGTGAATATTTTGCCATGTACGAGTTAAAAGCCCTTACTATGTCATCCCTATTCTGATAAGATCCGTGGGTAGCACCACCGAATCCATTTACTTCATCACATGCATCTTCCAACATTAGTAAACACCCGGTCGCCATCCAACAAAGACAACGTATGTTTTCTTCTGTGAGACCATAAAGTGAATCAAGTAAAAATCTTTCCGAACAATAAATACCAAAATAAAGTTATTTTACTGATCATCTAGATAAGCCCCATCATTTTAAATACTACCGCCATGTTCTTTCTCACTGCCCTGTTCTTTGCAAGGTTGCTGAGAAGTAACATGCATGCTAACTGAAAGCAAAGCTCTGTAGAAAATAAAAATAAAACTCATGCTTGTTGCTTATCAAGTGAACAAACTCACTTGTTCAAAAAGTGAGGAAAACAGTAGATTGTCTCCATAGTTTTGTGTGGGGGCCATCATACATGAGGATTCCGAGGTGGGAATAGCTATTCTTGGTTTCCTTGGCAGGACAGTTGTTCTTGGTTTTCATGCATTCACATTCCTTTGGTCCCATCTACACCCGTACGACCTTCTGTTTTCATTCAGTTGTGTCGGGACCAAAGACTCATTATTGGATATAAAGATCCTTGGAAAGAACGCGAGCAAGCTGGTAGAGATATCTCCGGTTTCAGAGGTAGCACAGGAGAAAGCAACAAGAGGAAGGCCTGTGAATAAATAGCTAATGGCGGGATATCACATGTTAAGGTTAGCCCTATTCTTTTCCCAAGATTACTGCTTCGATTCATTCAGATAAAGTTATACAAACAAAGAGACCAAGAGATAGGAGAAGTTCGTAGTATGTACCTGCTACATGAAGACGGTGCTTTGTTATGATGTTAGAGGGATCAGTAGAAGTAAGATGAGATGCATCTTGTCTTCGATTCAAAAAAAGAAAAGGAAGAAGATGCAGAAATGGAAATCAATTTAGGGATTTCATAATCAGATTTTGGGATTAACGGTACGTCAAGATCTTTTGTTAATTGTAATGAGCATTGAGACGGAAGTATCAAGCGGGGTTTTCTTTGAAACATTTCGGATGGAATCTATACACTAAAACATTTTGGATTGAACCGATATATGATCAAATATTTAAGACTGAACCGGGATTTCCCCATGACATTTAGTAACATTATAACAAAATTAATCAATATAAATTTTAGAGACTTGTTTTGTCTTAAAACATCGTTATGTTTAAAGATGGTTTCCATAAATTGTTGCTAAAATGTGCGACCGTTTATGCAAACCTATCATAAGTAGTAGCAACAATAATATATAAACCATAGCAAAAATTCCCTTGACAGCCTTAATAGAAGCTAAGAGGTTTATAATTTTAACTATGCCTGCAATAAGATATGGAGTTCGAATGCCACGTGGCAAAATATCACTCCTCAGACTTGAAAACCTTGTATATTCAAGCAGAGGAATGGAGGTCCCAACTCTTTGACTTGTCAGATAAGTGGGGTCCCTTTGGCGCGGGGCCACAGTGAACGATGAATATGAAAAATCAGGGTAGCGCTTAAAATTTTAGAGATGCCCGCGCTTGGATTGAAATCCCTCGATCATTTTACATGTTTGATTTACTCAATCCAAACTCCAATTTTCCCCCCGTATCCGTTAAATTTCTCTCGACCACCGATTCTCACGTCTGGTATGATTGCTGATTCTTTACGTTTAACAATTTCACGATAATCGCCTACCGTAATCGATCTTGTGTTCTAGATGTATGTAGCGATCTTCCATGAGCTTATGTCGTTGTAGGTTTTTCGGATTTTTAGTTTTTCTTTTTAATTTCTGGAGTACCTTTTTCACTGGTCAAGCTTTGTGATTTTGTTCGCTCAAGTTTAAAATTTTCTAAAATTTGATTTTCTGGGTGCTTAAGTCGACCTCCATCTTGAATTGTGATCTTATTGACATGATATTTGGCTTGTGCATGTAAATTAGTATATTCAAGTTGATCCTCTTATTTTCAGTTTTAATGTTTGATGATATACTCTACAAATGCTGGATTTTTGTTTACGGGCATTTGTTAATTTGTCTGGCTAGTTGTTTGCAACTCTTAGGAGGCTTTCTTGTATTTTTTCTGGTTCTGATGGTAGAGACAAGATTCCCTTTTTCCCCTTTTTACTGGGAGATATTTGAAGAATTCTCGAACTCGAAGTATAGCTGACATTTTGTTGTGAATTGTTCGATGCTTCAAAACAAATATTTCCTGCTTAATTTTTCTATATCTCTCATTTGTAAAGTTATTGTGAATTTGTTTTATTATCGGTTGATGAAGAACTTTCCTAAAGCCACTGATTATTTGGGATTTTCCGTAGACTATTTATCTTTTCTACTTGTTTATTAGACACAAGCTTGAGGTAATATTGTCGATAATATGAGATTTTGGCACCGTCTTTTTCGTTCCCTGTGTTCAATACCGATTGCCTAGGATATTGCAATTAAAGTGGCAAGTGCATCGGAGAGAAGCAACATTGGGTAGAGTCTTGTTTTATTATGTTTTGTCTATCTTGACTGACTGTTCTGCGGCAGTCATATTATGCCAGATATGATGTTTTCTTATTAATTGTCAAATGCATTTTGAATTGTAAACTTTGAAGTCTCCGATCCACCTTGCATGTGTTTTACATATCTCTAGACAGAAGTCATGTGCTTTAAATTACCATGGGCAGCACGAGATTTCAAAGTGTTGTCTTCATTGTGAAAATTGTTGCCTGCTGTGGCAAGTTCTATCTTTTGTTGAATTCTTCTTTTTGACATTTTACAATATTTTGGAATCAATGAACTCTTGACTTTGACCAGTTGAATATTGTGGTTTGCTATATTCGAAGTCATTTTGCTCAGTGAAGTTGGTCTTTCTTTTAAGCTTCTCACATTGATCTGCAAATGTAGTTTAAGAAATGGCCAAAGGTGACAGGGGAAGACTCAGGATTGCTTCACGATGGTACAGACCAACAACATACCCCTTACGATCTTACACTACTCCTAATAGCGACAAGAAAAATAATTGCTCAAAAATATTCATCCAAGATTGGGAAAATGCTACATGTTCAATATGCATGGAGTGTCCTCATAATGCTGTTCTTCTCCTCTGTTCCTCTCATGTTAAAGGCTGTCGTCCCTACATGTGTGGAACCAGTTTCCGCCATTCCAACTGCCTGGACCAGTACAAGAAGGCATACACAAAAACAACGCCATCTAACAATACACCAATTTATGATGCCTCTACTGAAGTGATGGATCCATTATCTGGTAGGTTGGTTGTTGATGATAAAGCTACAGAGCTCACATGTCCCCTTTGTAGGGGTCAAGTGAAGGGTTGGACGGTTGTGGAGCCAGCACGAGACCATCTCAACGCAAAGCAACGAACTTGCAACCAGGATAACTGCTCATTCATTGGAACATACAAAGAGCTGCAGAAACATGTGAGGACTGAGCACGCTTCTGCTAAGCCACGTGAAGCGGATCCTACTCTAGAAGAGAAGTGGAGAAATCTAGAGCAGGAGCGAGAGAGGGAGGATGTGAGGAGTACCATAAGGTCCTCAAACCCGGGGGCGCTGTTTTTTGGTGATTACGTGATTGAACGAAACCATTTTGGTTTGGGTTCCGACGGTGATGCAGATGTCTCAGAGCCTAACGAGGAAATTGAAAATGGAATTGGTAGGAGGCTGATGTCTGTGATGATGTTACTGCAGGAGTTTGATTCTGAAATAGACAGAATGATCGAGGCACGAGCCACACTTCAAGATCGAGTCGTGAAAGCCGCCTTGGTTCTTTTGGAGAATTCGACCAAGGCAGCAACCACATCGATGAAAACGAAGTTCCTCGAGGGAACCGTATGACATTGGCTAGTCGCCTACGTCGCCATGGTAGAGTCCTCTTAGGGCGGTCAGGACGTAGGAGGAGTAGGAGAGAAGGCAACAGTGGGCAGAATGTATAGTGGCATTTGTGGAAGTTTCCACTTCCAAAAATATAAATATACAGACTTTTAATTTTTTTGTTCAACGTAATTGTACTTTCAAATTAATATTTCACTATCTTCTGGAAATATTTTTGTATAACTTTGTAGTCAAACTGTTATATATAAACTAAATTATCTATTGCTATGTTGGGATTGGGATCTTAACATTTAACGTACAAATAATAGTTTCATATGGTTCCGATTAAGCCAAAAATTGAATCAAAATCTCTCGAAAATTTTGTTCCAAAATCTTTTGGTTTCTATAATTCTACCACAACTAAAATCCCTATATCTCATATTCATAGTTCTATATTTATAGTTAAATCTATGTGTTTGTTTCAGCACTAATTTGTTGATTATATATTTTTATTTTTAAGATACAATTTTGAGTTTTTTTTCCTCAGAAGGCAACGGTAGCTTAGCAGTTTAGGTATTCTTAAATATTTACAACCATCCCCAATTCAAGTATTATTATCAATGCATCGGAAATAAAATACTCTATTCACTTGTGAATGCATCGGAAATAAAATACTCTATTCACTTGTGAATGCATCGGAAATAAAATACTCTATTCACTTGTAGCTGTCACTTTGGTTGTTCAAATATTAAAAAATTTTGGTCTTTTAAATATTTCATCCAATGTCATTATTTGTTATTTGTTTTCCATCGTGCGTATGGTAAAGATAGCATTTATCACTATGTCATTCTATCATGCTTATACAAGGATCAAATGTTTATCGTTATACCAAAATTTATTGCTGTCAGCCAGATACAACTTTATTTATGTAAACATGTGGCCGCATATAATACATCTGGTGTGTATGTTATGGTTGGACTAGTAGGTCCATGATTCCGGATAGATGTGTTAAATTCTAGTCTTACATCTTTATAGATGAGTTTTATTTTTAGCCTACCGTCGTCTCATCTCTAACAATATAATATTACATTTGCACGCTCTTACGGTCCACCTTCATAACTAATTAAATGAGTTAGTAATTCTACATACAAGTGTGTCTCGTAAAGTAACACGTCCCGGTAGACTATGCACGCTAACCCATCTCACCACGCTAACCCAACACTTAAATTGTACAATTGGAAAAGAATTCGGAAATGTTATAAAGTAAAAGGAATATTAACAAAATAAATTTAATAATTATCTTGATAATATATTTGAATATCTCCTTAATTGTTCCTTAATTATACCAAACAAACTCTTCAATTTTATTTAAATAGGAAATTATTATTTCTCTATAATTTTCTTAATTTAAAGAGAATTAAAATAGGAGAGAAATTATATATTTTTGGTGTATTTTACAATGAAGATTATCGGACTACTTATAGGCAAATGAAATGATTAAAAAAATAAAAAGGTCTAATCACTTCATTTAATATTTTGATATCCAACAACTAACAAATAATACTGACCATATAATACAATGAAGATTATCGGACTACTTATAGGCAAATGAAATGATTAAAAAATAAAAAGGTCTAATCACTTCATTTAATATTTTGATATCCAACAACTAACAAATAATACTGACCATATAATTATTTCATAATACTCCTATTTTGGATGTCTTTATTACGTGTTTTGAATTGCCTCGTTGAAAACCTTACTAGGAAAAACCTAGTGGGATAAAACCATAGTAAGGAAAAAGAGTGCAGTCACGTAAACTCCCCCTCATGTTGACACAACTGATTCTTCACATCTTTCGTATGTGACGCATCCCAACGTTGTATATATGTTTTCTGAACTGTAAGTTTTGGTGATGACAAATATAAGAAACCGAACAGAACATCTTAGGACGTCACAGAACAAATATAAGAAATCGAACAGAACATCTTAGGACGTCACAGACCAGCTCAGAGTTTGTCGATCAGCTAAGAGCGTGCAGATCAAATTAGAACGACGCATATCAGTTCAGAGCATGTCTAAAAGTTTACGGCGACGCATTTTAGCTTAGAGAAAGCAGAACAGTTTACAACGTAGCTATTCAGCTTAGGACGATGTATACCAACTCAGAGCAAGTCGAACAGCTCAGGACGTCGAATTTCAGCTTAGAGCGAGTAGATCAGCTTAGGAGTCGCGATTCAGCTGATAACAAGCAGATCAGCTTAGAGCGTCGCCTTCAGTTCAGAGCAAGTCGAATAGATTAGAGTGACATGAAACAAATCAGGTTGGAGTTTCGAAATCAGAACATTGCTTAAAGAAGGGATCAGATTTGAGAAGATTCAGATCGGAGCTTCGTAGAGAGAACAGCTCGCAGTAGACTATGGGAACGAACAGCTTAGAGCAGCGCTCAGAGTTCAAGAACAGTTTAGAGCGAATACAGCGCATAAACATTTTAAGATGGAAGAAGCACATAAACATAGTGAGATAGAGCAGAAACAGCTTAGAGCAAATATAGCGCAGAAACAGCTTAGAGCGAGGAATAACGTAGAAGCCACCTCAGAGCTCAAGAATAGCTTTCAGTTTAGTGCATATTAGATTTCAGAGCAGAGCGTGAAGAGCTAAGTCTCAGGTCAGTTCTTATATTATCAGTTTACAGAACAGCTCAGAGGAACACTTTCCAGAATAGCTTTATATCGAGCATTAGATCACACCTGAAAAAGGTTCAGTTTAGCGAAGAACATCTCAGACAGTTTTGGTTTAGATCACAGGAGCAGTTTACAGATTTTCACGTAACATCTCAAATCTTACAAGCTTTCAAATAACAAATACAGCGAACAACTTAGAGCGTACATATATTAGTTTAGTCGTGAATCTATCAGATCAGATCAGATCAATCAAGCGCTTAATCACTCGCTAAATTACTGAATGCTATTTTCGACCTGACGGTATCATTCCTTTGATTTAAAAGCAAAATTTATCATTAGAGTTTATTCACATCCCCTCTAAACTCCAAAACACTGTTTTTCGATCCTAACAACTGGTATCAGAGCAAGGAAACTTAGTCTTGAATAATATAATTTTTAAAATCCCATTCATATTACTTTAAATGGCATCTTCAAATAAAATTCCTATGTTTTGTGAAGAAGACTATGATGATTGAAAAATTCGTATGCAGACACATTTATCAGCACTGGACGATGACATGTGGTTCGTCGTCACAGATGGATCCATAAAGATCCTAAAAGCAAATACAACAATAGCAGTTTCCGACGGTGCTCCACATATGGTGGAGAAGCCTCGATTTGAATGGACAACAAAGGATAAGAGGAAAGCAAATCTCGACAATGTAGCTAAAGATATCATCTTCAAAACACTGGACAGAAATATGTTCAGTAAGATAAATACATGTTCAGCAGCTAAAGAGATCCGAGAGAATATCACTCAGCTCTGTGAAGGGAATGAACAAACAAAAAAAATAAACTGATGGTGGCTACCCAGAAGTTTGACAAGTTAAAGATGAAGGCTGCAGAATCGATGGCCTAGTTAAGTGAGCGTTTCAGCAAAGTCATTATTGAACTTGCAACTCTTGGGAGAGAGTACATCAATAGGGAAGTGGTGGTGGCCACCGTCAACACTACTCAGTCGGCGTTGGAAACTAATCTTGTTCGTCAATTTAATCAAAGGCATCAGTATTTTGCAAATGAATGGCCTCAGTCAGATCACAACTTGCTGAAATGATAGATTGCCTCAAGGAACTAAGTGATGCCAAAAAGGGGAAGGTAGCAGTGTAAAGAGAAGGCTGCCTTGAGGAAACACGTTAGGGGCTTAGATCTATTTTTTGTAAAGCTGATTGTATTTGTAATCTTTTACAAGTATAACAAAATCTCTTTTTCATCATATGTTTTTGTCATCACCAAAAAGGGAGAAATTAATGGAGAAATAATGTTTTGGTGAAGATAAAAGATTGCATAAGCAAATCAGCTCAGAGATTAATCGATCAGATCAGTTAGGAGCTTACAGCGTTTATTATTCATATCAGATCGGAGTTAAGCTGATTAAGGATAAATCAGCTAAGTGATATCAGATCGAAGCTAAATTAAGGACAGTCGGCTAAGATATCAGATCGGAGCTAAGCTGATTAAGGACTAATCAGCTAAGAGATATCAGATCGGAGCTAAGCTGATTAAGATCAAATCAGCTCAGGAATTTAGATCAGAGCAAAGACGAATAAGGACAATTCAGCTCGGACCTATCAGCTTCGAGCGAGAAGTGTGATATCTGATCGGTTGAGAGACCAGCTCGGAGCGGAATCAGTTCAGAACAATAGTCCAATATAACACGATCTGATCAGAGAAGGTTTGAACAAAGACTACAAACAACAATCGCTATAGAACAAATCTTATATCCATTATCACTTTCAGTGCCAACGTTTATACGAAAATATTAGAGCAGTGCATATAATGGTTTATAGACGATAGAGCAGTACAAGTCTACGTGGCAGTACTATTTCATACGCTCAATTTGTTGGCTATCGACACAATGCCTACTGGTAACTTTTCCTACCTTTGCATCGTATGGGTATATAGGAAGAGGCGTTCAAACAGAAGAAAAGCGACGCACTTGTGAGAATACAAAATTGAACAAAATTCTATCAAGAAGAAATAGCTGCTGCGTCTTTCATTCTATTGCAACTATTATTCACAAAAAGATTTCAATATGTTGCCTCCTTATTCAGCTTAGAATTGAATCTACTAGGCCTGAACTTTCATTTCATATTCATTCGAAAAAGCCTTCATACAATCATTTTTGTAATAAACAGTCTGCTGCCTGCGAGCTGTTTGAGGTGTTGATACTAGGAGTTCAGTTTGGTGCAGCTAGCTGAATGGTTTAAGATAACTAGTATACTAAACAAAGTCTTTTAGTGGAATCCTTATATCTTGAAAGAAGGGGAGACGTAGAAGCGTTGTTTCAAACTTCCAGAAAGAGATCTCTTCTCCTTGTGTTATTTACAGTTTTGCATACATACATTGTTCACAGTTTTTATTGAGCTTCTTCTGCATAAAATCATTTTATAGCTTAGGAAGACAATGTTTTTATTGAGCTTCTTCTACATAAAATCATTTTATAACTTAGGAAGACAACCTGACTAAGTTTAACAATGAGCTTGTAACATAGCTGATTTGCAATTAAATTTGATTTAAAAGCAAAATTTATCATTAGAGTTTATTCACCCCTCTAAACTTCAAAACACTATTTTTCGATCTCAACACACTTTATTTAATATTTAGACGTCCAATAACTTACGACTAATACTAACGGTCCAATTATTTAAAAACTTTTTAAACTTTTTTGCTGCAAAACACTGCCTTATTAACAACAAATAATATTTAAAATCAAATTATGAGAGTCTGATAAATGTTTAGTCGGATTCCGTCACCATTGGGTGCACTCAGAGAATCTATGGCCGTAGCTACCAGATCCCCAGCTGATAGCTCTTAAAACGACGTCGTCGACCACCGCGAAAGCAATGAGGACGAAGCCAGCCGCCGTGTTCATGGCCTTTGGTACCAAAGGCGACGTTTACCCCATCGCTGTAATCATCCTATCTCTTTTTCATTATGTGCTACTGTATATTACTCAAGGATCAATAATACTTCAAGTTTTGAACACTGATTATGGTTTTAAATTTGGATTACGCGTTCTTTGTGGTCTCCTCTATAGGCCGTTGCTGCAGCTTTTGCTTCCAATCAAACGCGGTACGAGGTTGCCTTTGTGACTCATTCAGCGCACGAGGTTTTGTAACCTTTTAATTATTGTTTGATTCTTCTATATCTTTCTCAATATTAATTTGTTGCAATCTTCATGAGTACTGATTGAAGTGACATACGTTTTTTTTCGAGAATGAAAATATCGGATTGCTGCAGTTTTTTTTTTATTTCTAGTAGCTAGCAGCCTGTTGGTGCCATTTTGCGGAGTGTAATTTTGGGAATTCTTGATGTGCTGCATGAGTACATCAGTGAATTCCAGTGTGTTAGCCTAAAACCGTTGTTTAGAATCCTTTTTGAGTTCACGTGGGAGACACCAATTTGAGCGCAGTAATGTAATACTCGAGTTCTTAGCAGCTAAGCTTCACCTTCAGGAATCACGAGCCTCATAGGGGTTGGAAAATCCCTTCAACCAAAGGACTATCACAGAGAACCGGAAATAGCGGACCATGTTGTTAAGAAAAAGTTGTTAGATTCAGGGAGAATGTATAGCCACTTATACTGTATCTAAGAACATGGAATTGAGGCCTGAATCAAATCAGTTTCTATGCCCAAACTCATGTTGTTTGCAATTTTGAATTCAAATTGCCAAATCCTTTCTATTTGATCTATTCGTGTTATTCTTTCAAGACCTAACTTCTGTATCTCATGCTCCCAATAGCATCATCCATGTGTTTTTTCTCCATCTGCTGTTTTGGTCTTTATGGCCTATAAAGTACGTTGAGAGTTACTAATTTTACATTTTACAGTCAAACTGTATCATGTAAGGAACTCTTCCGGAACCTGTCTTATTTTAACAATTAAGTTGTTGAAATGTTCTCATATTTTTTTCGCCTTTTGAAATCTGTCTTTGTTTATGCCATAAAATATACTAGGTATTTTCTTCTCGCAGAAGCTCAAAGTTCATTTAGAAGCAAAAAGAATCACATATTTTCCAGTCTCATCACCTCCTGTCATGTCTTATCAAAGCACTGCAGGTTATATTTCTTTTTTTTGAGGTAATCATACTGTAGGTCTAGTCATAAAAATTTTAAAAAAGATATTCTCATGTCCTATGAAAAACTTCTTACTATATTCTTATTTTTGGAGAGAATCATACTGTAATTTTTTGCATGCTTATTTTATTTTAATGGCTTGGAGCTACTAAATAGTAAAAAGCCATTTTTGGTCTCTTGAAAATCTTCAAACACTGGATGTTTTCACATAAAAATTGTGGTAGATCAGTCTGTATGTATGGTCAACAAACAAGTTTAAAATTCTATTCAATGATTAGTGCTGTGTTTATTGGTTGGCATCTAAGGTTTCATCTTTTACAAGGATCCAGCAGGGTCACTTTTTCTCTGCAGAAGAAAGAAATCATGAGAAAACATAGACAAGAGTGTGTTTCGATTGCTGAAGGCATATTCGGAGAGGAAGCTAATAAGGATGGTGATCTTATCATTATAAATTTATTTGCTCTGGTAATTGCTCAGCAAGAGTACTAATTGTCTGCCTTCATGAACTGCCAAAATTTGGATTGAATTCGGTTGCATGGATCATAGAGTTTCTGAATAACTAATGACTTGAAAAGTTTTTTACGACTGATGTACCGCTTTATTTGTTTTTATCAAAACAAGGTGTTATAGAATACCTAAACTTTGAAACTGATTGACCTTTTAGTAGTTGACTGCTTTCAGAATTACTATTTTTTGAACTAGATTGATATAGTAATAGATCAAGAAACAACGATGATAAAACGTTTTTAGTTTGATAATAAAAATCTATCAGTAGTACTTTTGAAGTTTGCTAAGATGTCTCCCTGATATCAAATTTATTTATCTTCAGGAAGGCTGGAGTCTTGCGGAACTATTTCAGATTCGTTGTGTTGTTGCTGCCCCTTATGTCATTCCTTACAGGTTTGAGTAATATTGAGTTAATATTTCTCAGCCTTATTGATTTGGTTTACAACACATAGATGATGCCCCATGACCTGAGCTATGGTATTCTTTCTTCTATGAATCTCAAAATATATATGTTGTTCTTCTATGAATTCTCAAAATATATATATTGTAAATTATAGTTTGGAGAGACAAGCCATTTTAACATTTACATTAATACCACCTTACAATCCCAGCTATGAGTTTTAGTATCATACATGAAGTGCATGTGATCTGAAGACACTGGACAGGTTGAGGGACATTGCGTGGAAGCTCTCCTGAATTTATTAAGAGATAGTAAATGCATGATTTCTGTCATCATGCACAAATTGGCTTGCAAACTGAGATGGTTACATTTTGAGTGCCTTATGAGTCAGAGTCCTGACAAATTTACTGCTGTAAAATATGTTTGTTTTTCTCACGTGGTAACAAAACCCGAGTGATTTCTTTTCGTGAGAAACATTTGCAGTGTTCAACCTGTGTCATGTTCTGTTTTGTGTTTTTTTGAATCACATAATGTGGGAATTGAGTCATGTTAGAGTTACACATCATATTGAAAGAATATAGAGGATAGATGTATGATGCTTTGGTCCAGGTTATACTGTGCTGTTTTTTTAATATTTCTATAAATTGAAGAGACAAGAATTTAAATTCTTGATGTAGAATTTATTCCTTTCCCTTCTCTCCTCTCCTTGCATCTCCTTGCCTCTGTCACTCATGCATGGATATAGAGAGACACACACACTGTTCACATCGTGGTAATGCGTGGTGATACCCTTTTCCCTTTGCTTAGTCAAAGCTTTGTCTCTCGGTTCGCTTGAAATATATCACTCTCTTTCTTCCTCACTATGTGCTATCAAAGTGAAAGAGTTGTAGTAATAAATGCGCATCGGCAATGCAGTGCTCCTTCTTCTTTTGAACGTCAATTTCAGAAAGAACTTCCTCTTTTATATGAGTATCTTCGAGATGCTCCGACTGGTAAGGTATGCAATCCTAATTATAAATCGTTGTGCATAGTTCTTATTTTCTATTTATTAAGGTTCATCATGTGAACTTTCAATTTGCTGTTGCACTTCCCCTGTTCATTTTTACTAGTCAACAAATTGTTCCAGCTGCATCACTTTTCCAAATAGTCTTCGGTATTTTGTCTGTAGGATTGTGTTGGGATAGAAGCGTATGTTGATTGGATTAAGCACGTTTCTTCTATTCATCTGTTTGATTGCTTAGGGACAGGAGAAGGTGTATGATATGATTAGTACGGTTTCACTAAACAATTTTCACTTCATTTTATTATAGGTAGGGTGGGAAGATGTTATTTATTGGATGTGGCCGCTTTTCACTGAAGATTGGGGACTGTGGAGAAGCAATGATTTGCATCTGAGCTTCTCGCCTTTTATGGTTGTTAAAGCTATTGAACGTTCTTGTGAAATGTCATTTTGTAATGAAATAAGATTTGGTGTTTTATTTGATATGATTGTACTTGTTTGTCTCTTGTTATATCCTTCACTGAATACAGGATCCAGTGACTGGTCTTCCAAGATGGCATGAGAGGCCTTTATCTCCCTTGCTACTGTAAGAATATTTTCTACAAAAAAGTTAATATTGTGACAGGATACTCTGTGTATATTGTATTGAAGGTATAATAATTTTGAAGAAATTTTCCAAATCAACTTGCTGTTTCCCAAGTACTAATTATCCACACATTACACTATATGCTAATTTGCCTCTTACAGACTTTTTATTTTTTGGTAGCTTGATTGAAAAGGTGAAAGGCTTTTGACTTTCTATGTCTATTTCTATCAGTTACATTGTACCTAGCTGTGTACAATATTTTATTATTTTCTGATACTTTACAGGCTTTGCCTTACAGGTATGGATTTAGCAACGAAGTTGTTGAGTGCCCTGGTAATTCCTTACAAAGTTTTTCATTGTTGTTTGTTCAATTCTATAAAGCTGTGACTTCCCTACCCCTAAGGCTCAACATATTTGTGTTTATTCCTCTCGGTGAACGGAAATACACTTTTTATGAATTGCTGAATTTATGGTTTTGTCTCTGTAAAGTAACTATTGAGACAATCAATGCATAACTCTTATTTTGTTATTGTCGTTGTCATACAATAATCTTAATATAATTGGGGCCTGCACAAGGAATTTTTTCATTGTGTTTTGTTTCAAAGAATCAAATTAAAGTATCACCTATCAGTCAACTACTGAAAGCAATTGTAATAATTCCATCCCTTTTCATTGAGTCTTCCATTTTATTTTCTCATACTTCCGTTTTGGTACTGTAACAATCAGACTTGAACGTGCCAAATCCATCTTAAGGTCTGCCCTCAATTTTACTTTGGTGCCACCTGTTAGGTTCTCTGTTTGGGCATGATCCCTGTTTCTCTGTACTGGGCGGCCCACCGACCACTAAAGGGGGTCGTGACCATGGCATTTGTGCGGGGAGTGGAGGTCGGCGTCCTGGGTGCTCACCGATCCCGTCATTACGTGATTGGACCAGATAGGAAGGACTAGAATGGGGTTTATCCAGATAAGTGGCCCGGTGGAATGGGCCTGGAGAGTGGCCCAAACGGCGATCCCACTTTGAAGTGACAGGTGGAGGCCTGATGAGAACCCAGTAGATGGCCAAACAATCTCTTCTTTGATGTTACGAGCTAGGTCCATGGCGAGAAGATCCATTGTGCTTATATGGCGCTTCACCTCATCGCGCGGGTCATTGAGGAAGTATCCCAGACATTGCTCCTCAGGAAGATCGCCGATCTGCGGGAGAGAGTACCTCAAATTGTTCTATGTAGATGTCGATCGGCTAGTTGTCTTGTTTCAATGAGGCAAGAAGCTCGAAGGGATTCATCGCCTTGCGGCCACTGTAGCTGTTGATGAGTTCCTCCGTGAAGCGTTACCAACTCATATTGGGTATTTTCAAGGTGATCCCTCGAAACCAGTGAACGGAGTCCATCCATGCAAATATGGGCGATCTTCAAACGATGGGAGAGGGTGTGCCATGGAGAATGAAGTATTGTTCAATCTTCCCCAACCAGCCGAAAGGGTCATATCCCTCAATGAACGGGAGAGCGATCCGTTGAACAACCTATTTCAATTCATCTCATCATCTTTGGAGAAAGGGTGGTGAAAGTGAGGGGATCCCTTTGGGGAAGGTGAATCCAAGAGGTCGTCTGGAGTTTTGTTGCTGTCGTTGTGTGTAGCGCCCTGCTTTTTGAGGTTAGCAGACATGACGCCTTCGAGCAGAGTAGCTAGATGGTCGAGTTTTTTGTTAATGGAATCTGTGTTTTCCTGGAGCTTATGGTTCACAGATGCCAACTCGTCTTGGAGGGAGTTGACGGACTTCTCCAAGGAATCAACCCATGCTTCAGAGCATGTGGTAGCCATGGCAGGTCGGACCACTTGTTAGGTTCTCTAGTTCTCGGCTAACACAGTGAAAGAGATAAGCACAACAAGGTAAAATTATCAATGAACACTCGCACAGTAGGAAGATTTAGAAAGGAAAACGAAAGGAATGTTTATTACGAGAAACTATTTCTCTCCCAGAGATTTAGTCTCTGTTACACGGGGGATATTCCCCTCATCCTAGCTCAGCTAGTTCTCTCTCCTAGTAATGAAAAGGGAAAAACAAATAACTAACTCCATAGACTCCTTTTTTCTTTTTATCACTCCTCAAACGTTAGCCTCCCTATGTGCCTTCTCGTGTATAGTTCTTAATATGGGCTTCTCAATATTGGGCCCAACCTTGCTGCCCGTAGCACCACCCAACGTCCTAATGCTACTTTTTTGTAACTAATCCACCATAACATTCAAAGCCGTCTTATACCCACCATTCAATTACGTCGACTTTCAATGCAAATATTCACCAACATAGGTATAAACAGCCAATGTACACTTATGGACCATGTAAGAGTAGTAGGTTTAGGACTTCCGTTTTTTTATTGTAGACATGTTCAGGTGTCAGTCCCTCATCAGCCTGTCTACAATTACTTTGAAAATGAGAAAATTGTAGCTCAATGTATTATGCACCTCATTTTCAATGTTTGGGGTCTAACTACTTTTTCCTTAGGAGGTCCACTGACAATAGGCCAAGGGGTTCTATTAGCTTTAATGCCTCGGTACCATCAACTGATGTAGGTGTACGCATGTGGTGCCCAAACGATTTAGCGAACATCAAATATCATAACTGTGGTTCTGGGATCATTCCAGAACCATAGTTTTTATAATCATGGATCATGGGTAAACTACAAGGCTAGGGTCATAAACAAACCTTACATATTTTCGAAAGACTTGTTTCCTTTTGTTACCCTATTCTTCTCTTCACTAATTGCATGCTTCCAACTATGTAGATTACTGGCCGTCAAGAGTTCAGGTTTGTGGCTTTTGGTTTCTCCCTTTTGAGTGGCAGTTCTCTTGCAGCAGCTGTGCAGATATTTCATCTTTACCTTTTTCAAGGAAATTGAGTGCTGATGAAGAGATGTGTTCTATTCATGTTCACTTAAAAGCTTTTCTGAGTGCTTCTCCAGAGCAACCTATTTCCGTGAGTCTAAGTTCTATGGGTAGGTGAGTGTGATATCGTAATTGAACTTTATTCTGTTCTCTCTTACTATTGATGTTGACTTTTGTTTGTCAGTTTATTCATAAAACTTACTCCTGCAAGGAATATGCATGGATTTTTTGTTATCTCAATATTTGTTGATTTCAGCGCTTCGTATCATGTTTAGTTTTACGTTTGATCTTAAAAGAAAATGACATCTCTCTGTGGTAAAATTCCTTGAAAACCTTCTGACATGGGTATATATCCTTACATTTAAATTTACTTTTTATTCACCTGAATGTTTGACCTGTATATGGCTAAAAATGGTTGGAGTTTCGTAACTTAATATGTTAGTGAATTTATGCTCCAGTGCTTTACATAATTTAAGCAATAACAAGGGGATCCATCAATAAAATAAATAGTACTTCCGATATTTCCGGCATAAATTGTTAAAAGTGATATAATTATTAATAAACGTCTTGGTATATGCTTGTGGTTGTCTGAATTGTTGACTCTTTCAGTTCAGCTTTATTTATCAATGTACTTGTTTTTAACGTTTGTTTGTTTCTGCAGTATGGGATATTTGAAGAATCCTAGAGCTTTTCTTAAGGTCCTTGGAAATGCTTTGAATTTTACAAGCCATAGATTTATTCTTTTCTCAGCTGGTTATGGACCTTTAGATGCTGAAATCAAAATGTCTGCCCAGACACAATTGTCACCTTCGGAACAATTGCAACTTAGTGAAGATCAGACCTGCCTATTTGGTGGCCGTCTATTTTGCTTCTCTGGGTTAGTATTTCTAGTGTTTCAAAAGAATAAGAATTATCTCTGGGGTCTCTTCTGTGATGCAAACCTTGCCTGTAAGAGCTTTATCCCATCTCGGATGAAATAAGTCTATTGTAATGACATATGGAAGTATCTGTCTGGCATTTATTCAGAAATTGAGATAACGTGATCATGGAAATATGCAACTAGTATTTGGGAAATGCTAATATATTTGTTTGCTCCAACATAAAATGGAAAACCATTTTCTATACCTTATTCCACTTCCATGTCATTGAGTGCATGGAATGCATCAGAATTGAATTAGGAATTTTTTAATAAACGTGCAGCCTGTTTGTTTGATAATAACTAACATCATGCTACCATCAGCTAATATAATGCTAACAACCAGTTCTTTTAAGTTCTTTATATTTATATCATGATGCATGCCTATTGATCAAATTTTATCACAATTCTTGTCAGAAAATGTTGTGAAACTGGAACTTGCAGTTATTATTATGAAGAGGCTTGGAAAATGATTAATCCCACAAATTGCATTTGGACAATTTTATAAGGAAATTCTGTGAGTGTAATTGAAAGTTAGTTTACAGCTTATGATATTGTGGTTTAGTTGTAGGAACTTGTGTCAGGTGTTAAGGAATCAATTTAGGAATTGCCATTATGGAGAAGTAATTCAGTTCTATGCTTTTCTTTGAGAGGGTTGTGTGTGCCATCCTTGTGCTTTGAATATTTACTATTTTTATCAGATACATCAGTTTTCTTTGTACATTTTTTGACCATGACATAATCCAACATTTTTGCAAATAGCGAAGTACCATACAATTGGCTATTTCCACGATGTGCAGCTGCTATTCATCATGGGGGAAGGTGAGTTTCTTGTTTCCCCTCTATTTTTCTCTCAAATTTCTATGTTTCCATTTGAAAAAGTCCTGACTCGTTTGTTTCTTTGAAATTGCGACCTCGTCCCATCAGCGGATCCACCGCGGCTGCACTGCATGCAGGAATCCCTCAGGTTTGTTTGTAATAAAATTTGGTACCTAAACTTCTGTTAGCATGTTTTGTCATTTAGTAGGGTAATTAAGATTTCCCCTCTCATTGGAGACATAACAAACTCGTGGCTTGATAAATTTTGCTTCTGAATACGCTCTTGTAGAAAACTGATAACACAAAATTGTAATAGTTCTCGGTGATTTGTTTGGTAGAGAAAATTGCTAATATTTGGGATTGAATACAATTTCTAGAAGCTTTGCTAATCCTTGTAGTGTATTTATGACTGCACTGCTTCTTTTAAGATGTCTTTTGGTTTCTGTTTTTTAATAATCTTTCTTATTCTTTTATGTCCCGAGTTCATTTTTTAAAAAATTTACCTAAAAATGAACATCTTTCATTTCTCCAGAAACAGACCGGAACCATAACCGCTTGATTTGTGATGACAGGTTATCTGTCCATTTATTCTGGATCAGTTTTATTGGGCGGAAAGGATGTTTTGGCTTGGTGTTGCTCCAGAGCCTCTAAAGAATACATGCTTGCTCCCAGAAAAAGATGACGACTGTTACATTATGGAAGCCTCAAATATGCTGATTGGGGCTATAAATCGTGCATTGTCTCCTGAAGTCAAATTGCAGGCCTCACAGATGGCTAATAGAATTTCCACTGAGGTAATGTTTGTCACTATACTGGCAGCGTACTTATTTGGTGTCTTGTTTTGCCCAAATGTTTGCTTTGTTGTATATTTTTTGCTAATTATCTCCTTAACTAGGTGCATAGGATGTGTGTAAACATCGTCATTCAGATCATCTATATCCACTTTCCTACTCGTTCATCATTGGTTGTCTAATTTGCTCCTATAGGAACATACGTAACTTGAATTTTGAATCGCAAATATATGCTGTGATTCATCAGTCTTTTCTGCATGCTCCTATTTTTTGAATGCTAAAAATTTTGCCAATAGGCTTGTGGTGGTTCTTGGAGTTAATTGTGCAACGCGTAAAATATTTTTGGCTTGAGCTTGAGTTAAGTTATTAGTTCTTGATTTTTAAGAAATGGCATTTTGCAAATTCTCACCAGCATTTCTCCCACTGGATTAATGTCGAAGCTTCTAACAACTGATCAATGCAGTAACTACTGCCAATTGCTGAAACTTGAGATCACTCACTGGCTGAATATCAGCTGCATGATAAATGGTTCTCGTTGGAAAGCATCTAATTTCATTTTCTAAACGCAGTGGTTTTGTAGATTAGAAATAGCTATATGTAATTACATCGTCTCTGTAAGAACTAGGAACTGACTTTTTGTCCATTGTTTTTCATTTTTCCAAGGATGGAGTTTCAGAAGCTGTGCGGTTGATTAAAGAAGAAATGAACTGTAGTGGTGCAGCATTATGATGCACTGTACTTGAGAAAAATGAACGCTGCCCAAGGTTACATTCCATGGTCCATGTTGATCAGTCCTACGTGGCAAAACAAGGACCTTCGGATCAGCTTGTTGGTACTAGCACGGAAAACCTGTAAGAATGCCTATATGCAATACGTATGGGTAATTGGTTTAGATAATTACTTCTCTTGTTTTCCTCCCTTGTATATCTGTTGAACCAGTCAATGACAATTGTCAACCTTTTTCCTAATGCAATTGAATTTGAGCTCATCTTGTCGACAAACTGTTAGTTCTCTTCAAACACAAACTTAAAACTCGTCTTTATTGACATTTTTGTAGACTTTTGAGTTCCCTTTGCCCTTTCACAATTCTTTTCAAATCCGATCTTAGTTGGTCAGTTAAATATCCACAAATTTGACTGGCATAGATGTGACTAGGGGTGTAAACGAACCAAGTAGAAAATGTTGAAGAATTGAATGCTCAAATTATTTATATTTGACTCAATTTGAAGCTTCGAAAATTTTGAAAATATTTGACTTGAGTTCTGTTTAATTTAAAGTTCAAGTTCGAGTTCGACTCGAAAAGGTTCGAAAATTTTCAAAAACTATTTTAACTATTGTTCGAAATAAATACTCAAAAATATAATTGTTTCATATATATATATATATATAGATGCTCAGCCGAACATCTTAGCAATTTAATAAGATGTTCGGCTGAGCATCTCCAGGCGTCCACAATATCAAGTTCATTATATATATATAATATCAAGTTTTTATATATATATATATATATGTATATAAATGTTATTGATAGATTACTATTTAGGTTTGAAGATTTTTAGTCATCTAAATATGTAAGAAATAGATCGACTTCAATAAGTTTGAATATAGCCCAAATATTATGGAGCAAGTTTGTGAATATGATGATTCGTTTACACTACTCCACCGTCCTTAGAATCAAAGTTTGTATTATATTGGAAGAAATTAACACATCTAAAATCATAGCACTGAGTAGGTCGAATCCCAATATATTTTTATATTGAGGTCATATAATCAGTGAAAAGATACTATCTTAACTTCGATCCAGTTGAAAATGATTTGACGTAGTCATAGTGGGTTAGTTACCTAAAAACATTAATTGCTGCATCTTTTGAATTGCATCCAAAGTTCCCTTCTCATGATGAAAAATATCTGCGTGAGCCATACTTTTTCCACCTCACAGTGATGATTCCAACTCGAGTATTGTTGACTTGCACGCCCCAATTTGACAAACAGACTTCTGGCCTTCCTCCATTGAATAAAATGGTTTTTCATGTATAATATTATCACCTGTGCCGTAGTGTTCTATCATTGTAATGTCCCCGTAGTCGGTGTGGTATAACCTGCTAAGGGATTGGCACCTGAGTAGGTGTAACCGTCCGTCACATGGTATTATCACAATATAAGTAAATAAAGTTATATAGTTTGTTATCGATGATATTTTTTTTTAACTAAAGATATTAACATTTGATATATCAAATTCAAGGTCATTTTGCGATTTCTATTGAAATATAATTGTTGGATAAAGATTGCTAGGGCGCAATAATTAAAGATTGGTAAAATGACAAAGGGTTTAATTCTTACATATATTTGTCGGTTGCTCTCAAAATATATTAAAGTTGCACATATGTTACTAATCGTAACTGATTAATATAATGCTAAAAGCTCGTCAAATTCAAGGTCATTATGTGCAATTCCCATAGATTTCAAGAAACTATAATGGTTGGGATGATGATAGTTGGTGGGATGCAATAACTAATTAACTACTCTTGCCGTGATAATGAACAAATTGTTGGTATGCTTTAAAAGATTTGAAATAGACCCTTACATCAGCTATAACAGAATATCAATAGTCCTACCATTTTTATGTCTTCCCAAATATACTGAATCTTACTGTATAGAAAATTTTAGATTAATTTGAGCAACGATTGGTCCAAAAGATACGTTATAAATAATAACATAATGTTTTTGGAAATTAGATCACAGTTGGAAAAATTACAAATCAAATAGTTTCCCCCACACGACATGATTAATCGCCACTAATTATCACATGTGGATCCTCCTAACCATCCATGATACAGGTTCTTTCTTCAAAGCTGCACATATCGCTAACTGTAATTTTTAATATAATGTTTTTGGCTCAAATGATAAGAGTTCGATCTTAATAATTGATATATATACTTAAAGCTGTTTTTTTAGTTTCATAGGGATTTCAGTATAATTGTTGGGAGAAGATTATTATGGTGAATAATTACCACTTTACTTGTTCTGTACGAATGATCTAACTCCTGAGTTGTATTACAATTTAATATATTGTATTAACATTGATGTAGCCAAATTACCTCAGCCGATGAGCAAACACCACCACGTCGAGGAGCTCGGGAACGTCGGGCGACTGGGGACTGGATTATGCTTCTCTTCGATGTTTGCAACCACAAACCACAGGTCAGAGGGTGCCAGAAGTATGTCCAGCGAAGCTCCTCCGATGCTTAAGTCAGGCAGAGTGCGAGAGCAAAAGCGAGAGAAAATATATGCTAAGTGCAAAAGTGTGCAAGAATGAGTGTGTGTATAATGAGGGATCAAACATGGTATTTAATATTTATAGAGGGGCTAGGCGGTGGAAAGGAGAATATCTCGGCAAATATTCTCCGTGATCCTCGGGATCATCACTCTAAATAAGGAAAGGTGTATCGATCCAGGATTCTTCAAATAAGGAAAGACATATCCAGGCGGGATTCATCTGCGTGAGGAGAGACGTACTTGGGCAGGACTCTTCATCACGTCGGGACATGGTCCTCGGGAAACGCTCCCGAGATGGTAGTGAGGCCTCGGGCGAAACCCGATCTTGGAGCGCGTCCTCGGGTGATTTGTCGATCTTAGTACCGTACGCCGAGGCTCCGAGTACATTGCTCGGTCCTCGAGTCCCGAGGTGGTTCTGGGGGAATCAAACATAGTTATCATTAGTTAGGAATAATGGTAAACCGTGGGATCGTTGTAATATATCATATCTTAGTTTTGATAAACACAAAACTTGTTATTTAATATCCAACGATTTAATTGAGTGTGTAGGCTAAACTGAAACGGATCAGATTATATGCAAGCTGAGAAGCGACGAATTGAGTGCAATTGAGAAAATGTCCAAGCTGATCCAGTAGGGACGCCCAAACTGATCCGATAGACGACATCCAAGATGATCCAGCTTAGAGCAAAAATCAGCACAGAAGAAATCAGTTCAGAGAGAGCAGCTTAGAAGGGACAAGAAGATCAGCTCAGAAGCAACCAGCTTAGAAGAATTCAGCTGAGAGCTGAACGAACTAAGGCATCGATCAGATCAGCTCGGGAGATATAAGCTGGAATAACAGAGCAAGATCAGCACATGGTCGATCAGCTTGGAGCAGATGAGAACAAGAGTAGCTTGAAGAAGAAGAGAAAAAATAGTTCAGAGCAAAACAAAGTGAAAGAAGCAACTTAGAGCAAAAGCAGCTGAGGTGGAGCTTTGTAGAGGCTATTTGCTGAGAGACGATCAGCTGAGAAGAAGAAGAAGCAAAGATAAAGAGGGGATCAAAACAAGACACAAACAGCTCAGAGGCATTCAACTCAGAGCATATCAGATCAGAGCAAAGTTGAACACGAGCGTATGCGAAATCTGGATTAAAGTAATTCAAACTGATTTGCTAGGTCAACATTAGGTTCCGAACAAGTACGAAGAACATTAAATTGTCTCAAAAACCTATGTACGATAAAAGGATACAAGGACATAAGGTCAGGAGCTTTACAGAAGAAATTCAACGACTAGAAGATTGTGTCCAATGGTAACATAAGACCCGAGACCATATATATCCAAGCTGAACTGATGAATAAAGACGATAGTGTGACGAACAACGATAAAACCAGAGACGAGAGTATAGAAGAGAAAAGAGAGTTGTCGTCATGAGAAGAAAAAAGAGGTGAAGCAGTCGACTATCAAATCATAGGAGTTTGATTGTAAAAGTCGACTGTTGAGCCTATCAGCTTTGAATAGCACTTCCGATATGCGAGAAAACATTCGAGAGTTATTCATTGTATTATCTCAAACACATAGATTCCCTCATATATGTTAGAGCCGAGAATTGAATAGTTTTAGTTGACTTAATCACGCCCCACGCCTCAAAACAAGCCTAAAATTAACATTCGTTATAATTAATAAAAATAACGATATTTTTATAAATAATATCACATATTAAAAAAATATAAAATAAGTTCCCCCGAGAGCATGATTAATCTCCACTAACTCTCACATGTGGATCCCACAAACCATCCATGCTGCAGGTTCTTTCTATAAATATTCCTCAGCTAGCATCTGCATAATCATATCAAACCAGAAAAAGAAGAAATTAAAGAGTGAATATATCAAGATGTCCGAGGGAAGAGGCAGTGCACTGATAGTTCTGACGGTACTGATGGCGGTGGTTTTCCAAGGCCAAGTGACAGAAGCCGCCACCTACACGGTGGGAGACAGCGGCGGCTGGACCTTCAATGTCGCCGGTTGGCCTAGAGGCAAGACCTTTAAGGCTGGCGACGTACTCGGTAATTAAGTACATTTAAATTTCCTTCGAAAGATCAGATCCCATGTCAAATTTGTTGTGAAAAATATAAAATACTTCTTCAGAAATGTATTGTATTTCTTCTTTCTTTTCTTTCAGTGTTTAACTACGGCCCCGGAGCGCACAATGTGGTGCGGGTGAACAGGGCGGGGTACCGCGGATGCAGCGCGCCGAGCACGGCCAAAACTTATCAGAGTGGGAGCGATCAGATCAAACTCGCAAAGGGCCGAAACTTCTTCATTTGCAGCCTTGCCGGACATTGTGATGCTGGAATGAAGATTGCTGTCACTGCAACTTAAAGAACATGTCAACTGGTTGGAGGGATGCCATCAAATAAATCACGGGATATTATAAAACTAGCTCTGAGTTCCTTGTTGGTCCGACTTTATAATACCAAGTGAAATTTATTATTATATGACTGTTTGGAAAATTTATAATTCACTCATAACTACTATGTTTCATGCTAACTTTTATTATTAAAAAAAAGTAGTGATTGTCAAAAAAATTAGTTTACTGCATTACTATTTGTTTCAATGTCATGCACCGGTAATTTGTGTGTACAGTTCCGAAGGATGGTGCAACATGGAGGCTCCAACACATCTAAAACATTCTCCACACTTTCACCCAAGTGTAGAATAATATGGGGAGCCTTGTATATAGTAGAATAATCTAAATGTATGTAGTATAGCGCATATCTAGATCCTTACATGAAATATTCCCTTGAATATTCTTTAGATCATTTTGGAAACTTAATCTACACCGTTAGATCAAATAGATCTTACCTACATATTATCCAAAAAGAAAACTATAAAAAAAAATAAATAAAAAAGAACTTCCATTTAAGTGCTTATACTTTTATGCATAAAAAAAATTAACTAGAATCCAAGAATAATCACCACAAAAGATCAATTGTACAGTCTACAATGTGTGAACATTTATGCTAGCACAAATGAAAGTTAAGTGCTTATAGTTTTATATATAAAAAAGATCATCCATTCGAAGGGATCGTATTTAATTATGATTTACCATCATTATTAATGTATAACACACATCCAACCTAATTAATTACAATACATAAATTACCTTATGTCTAATTTATTTATGATCATATTACATATCATGTCCAGGACCGTATTTGACATGTTTTGGTTAAGAAATAGCCTCTCATCTATCTGACCTAGAGTAATTAAAAATGTAAACACCTCCAAACATCGAACCACAAAATAAAACAAAACCAATAATTATTATATAAGTCACCTCCCTGACTATCCACGCATATCTCTCGATTTAAAACATATATAAACCAAGGGATCTCTAACCTATATATGGATTAACTCTTTAATAGGCTAACTTTTAGAACGAAATAAAACAAAACCAAGAATCTCACGCAAAAGTGCTCTCGATTCTCCATCAATGATTGACTAGTAAAGATCACTCAAACAATGTTCGTGCAAAAACTGGGAATTTAGTAAGAAGCATAGGATAATCCCATACTAGGAGTTAGTTTGGTGTTAGAACCAAAATGATCAAAGAGTAACAATTCATGGAAAGAATAAAAAAAAAATCTAATAAAATTTGAGATTGAGAAATATTAATTTTTTTAAAGTATTTGATCACATCAAGAGAAACGTGGTCATTAAAAGCTATGCACATTGCTTATGTCCCATTTCTCATTTACCACACTATATGTGATAAATGGTAACCTTATTTTATTTTTAGTCGTCTACAAATTCAAAATATATATATATATATATATAAATAAAATAACAGGGGCCTAAAGGTTTGTTTGAACTCTACATGTTTGGATGATTAATTAGATTTAAAAGTTAAAAAAGGTTTACTCGATTTAAAACTAAAAGTAGTTATTTTAGCACAAAACCAAACTGTTACTTTTTTCTTTGGGCCTCCTAAAATGCAATGGCCGAGGCATGGGTTCTTTGGGCCTCCCCCCGCTTTGTTAATATCCTTTAGTTACTTATACCATCCTGTGTATTAAACAAATGTCTAAATTGGACAAAATCTTCAGAATTGCGTTAAATTACTATTAATCAATAATTTGCGCCTGCAGAAAACCAAGTAAATATTTTAGTTGAATATTTTATACATACACGAAAAATAATTTGTAATTAAGCGTTGATGGATGAAAGTAGTACTAATATGAGTGATCTTTTGGGAAAACTCTCGTTCGTTAAGATGTTTGCGTCGCTCTGATCCGACTGGCTAGGTGGGTGGTAAAAGAGTTATGTCAGATTTTAAAGGGTAATAATGTATTTACCGGGGATAGGATCGATGGTAGGAAAAAAATAAGATCGATCTCTAAGGAAATGAAAATATACCAGTTAGACATGTGATAAGTTATAGTTATTTATATGCTTAATAAAATTTGTTACTTTCTTTGTTAAAATGAGTTATAGTTATTTCTATGACTAATAAAAAATTTATTTTCTTATATAGAACGTGATAATTTCATTGATAATATATGATGTATAAATATTAGATATAATCAAAATATTAGTTATTATTTTCATAAATAAATATAATGATCATCTTCTGATTTTTTGAAACATATAGCAGTTATAAATAAACTAAAGATAAAGATCATTTAAAACTTCAAAACTTCAACGTACAAATAATGATCTTTAATCTTCTGGTTTTGAAAAATATATCAATTACAATAAAAAAAAATATAAGTACATTATTGTCATTAAAATAAATTTTAACAATGTAATTTACCATTTTTGTCCAAATAAATAAAATTAAATAACAGAGATATTTGAATTATTTTCTATGCTAATTTTATGTTAAATAGTAGATTAGTAGTTGTATATATGGATTCTTAAAATTTTGTTTAAAATTGTAAACAAATTATTATGAGAAAATTAGAAACAATGTATATTGAATCAACTAAAAAATATACAACTAAGTTGAATATGAAAATATTTAATTAATTAATGTTTTAAGGAAATATGATTTTATATTTTAGAGTTGGAAAAAAGAAACAAAAATTTATAAAAGAATAGATAAAGAGGAAAAAAAATTATAAATTCATTCAAATCTCTATCTTAGATCAAAGAAATTCTTAACTATTTATTATTGTACTTTATGCATCAATAACTTTCATGAAAATATTAAAAAAATCCATTGAAATTTTTAAGACATATAGACTTCCAAATAGTATTTAAAAGTCGAGGTTAAATAACATAAAACTTTCATGAAGTTTACAAAATAATTGTTGAAAACCACATGAAAGAGTTTATAAAAACCATTATTGAATTTCTAAATTAACATAAATATTTAAAAGTTATTAATTTGTTTCATTGTATACACTTCAAATACAGGGGATATTGTTGGGATTGAAAAGAGAGTTAAAATACAGCTCGAGAGTTCAGAGGGTGGTGAATGAACCCCTTTTCCAATTTTCACTAAAACTCCTTTAAAATAATTTTACAAGCCTTCGGCTTAACTACAAGCTGAGGTACTAGCTTGGAGGATCTCAGCATGCTCTGTTCTCTCGAGTAACAAAAATAGTGCGGAAAGAACTCACTTGACAGTGAACAGATTTAGAAACTGAAAGCAGTAAAAAGATAAAGGACGAGAGTTTGGTTATGAAAGTTCGGATCTGAAACTCCTAAGTCTCTCCCCTCTTCCTAGTTCAGGAAGGATTTTGCTAGAAGAATTTGATTACTACAGCTCCTGCAATAACCCAATCCCAACAGCCGCAATTGTGAGAACTCCTAGTACTCTATGACAGTTTACTGACACGCGATCTGTTATGCTTTTACAGTTATCAGCTCTGAGCTGATCAAGCTATGCTCGTTCTTCACACTCTGTTTTTGATTTACACTTAAATAAGCAGACACCATAGAGTATATGGTTACAACTCAGAAAAATGACTTTAAGCTTTTGGGAGCTAAGTCGTAAGAAAGAAGATGATGAACAGAGAAGTTTTGGTACGCGATAGAATTTTCAAGCGTTTATTCTCTGTATCACGTGTTATGTTTCTTCCGTTGTAATCTTTTTTGTTGTCACTTTTTCTTCTTCTTAATCTTCAATGTATATGTAGACTTTGATGAATTAAGACCGCTGAAGGATTTTTATAACTGGTGCATGACAGTATAATCTTCAGCTGTGACAAAAAGGTTCTTTTCCTCTTTTGGCTTTCAACGGCTCTTTTAGCTCTGGCATAATTCAAAGACTCTTTCAGCTCGAACAAAGTGCAGATTTTTCCTCACTTGTTCTGTTCTCGTACGATTGATTCACTTGACCAGCTCTGGCATGATCTTCTACTCTTTTCCTCTAAGCTGGTCCTCTGAGATGATCCTCTGATCTGAGTACGATGCTCAAATCTGGATTGATCTATGTCTCTTTAATCTGATATGTTCCAATCTGATTCGTTCTTCTTTGTACAGTTCTGAGCTGTTTCTTTCTTCTTCGTTCAGCTTTGAGCTGTTTCGTTCTTCTCTGTACAGCTTTGAGCTACTTCTTTCTTCTTTGTGTTCTTCTCTGTACAGCTCTGAGCTGCTTCGATCTTCTTAATTCAGCTCTGAGCTGTTTCATTCTTATTTGTATAGCTCTGAGCTTTTTTGTTCTTCTCTATACAACTCTGAGTTGTGCTGCTGTGATCTGGTCTGTTCTGCTCCAGTTCGTTCAGATCTTAGCTGATCTTAACGATGCTTCCAATTCGTTCAGCTCTGAGCTGCTTCGACACTGTTCTGATTCTATATGTGCTGCTCAAGTTTAGACCTCAGAACTGATCTGTGTCTGAGCTGATCTTCCCTGAGCTGATCCTGAACTGCTTCTCGGAGCTGATTCTATACTGTTCTCATCTGAACTGCTCTAAGATGGTCTGAACTGTTCTAACTCGAAGCTCCATCTGAACTGTTCTACGCCAAACTGATCGACACTTCGTAACTGAGCTCAGCTCTTCTTATACTGTACAGTTCTTCAGCTTTCAGCTCAGTCCTGATCTGATCTGATTCAGCCTATCCTGTGCGCTCAAGTAAATTGTTAGAATCATAAAAACAAGTTTAGTGTTTATCAAAATCCAGATCTGATCAGCTGCGTAGATCCAACATATATGTATTTGAGTGTGAGAGTAATTTTTCTTTTAGAGAGTAAAAACTAATCTTTTCTATCAAAAAATTAAAACTTTTTTATAGACTTTTACTCCATGATACTATTCTTCTACCTGTCCTTTTTTCCATTTACGCATACGTTGAATTTAATAAAAGCCTACATGCACATATCTTTACATAATACTAAATCATATATGATTTAACTAATCTACACTAAACTAAATAAAGTAAAATGAGAAATATAATTTTCTATTTCAGCTATTTTAGCCAAGTATATATATTATTCTATTAAGATATTATGAAATTAATATAAAAAATGATGATTTGAACCAAGCGATATTTATATAATTATTTTGTTTTTAAAAACCTGTTAATATGATTGATGCTCCAAACTATAATCACTATGGGAATCCAATGCTTATGATTTTATTGTCCAAAACCCAATGATATTTCCCCACCTTTGCACTCAAATTGGAATTGTGCTTTAAACATGTTAAAGTGGAGGTCTGACCATTTATCAATACGCATCACCACAATAAATAAATTAATAAGCATACTAATAATAAAATATATAGTATATATTATTTTTTGGGTCCATAAATGGTACGAAAGAACACTAACAATATCCAAAACGGTTGACTTTAGGTTTTAAATAATTTCGAAATTCCATAAAGTGTTTCGTTATCATGCGTTAATATTCACAGAACTCATACTCATGCTCTGATGTCTGAACATGGCGGGCGAAATATTCGCACTTCAAACGTTTCTTCCAATAGATCCATATATAATCCATATTTATAGCCGATAGTAGAGAAAAAATATTTCACCATCACCACCAGAGATTTTCTAGAATCGATTATATATCTACGTATGAGCAGTATGAGATATATAGATTACAGAATGGATATCGCAGTGAGTCGAATTGCATAAACTATATAAACTATGAAAAACTTCAAATAAAGATGGAAGATGTAGAGATAATACCTGGATGAATATGTATTAATCCTTCAAGAATGTGTTAATGGAAGTTGAAGATGAGGAGTTCTCAAAGAGAAATCTACAGTGGTAATTTGACAAGCTGGCCGCCTCCGCATGAGTTAGCTAGATATGTAGTAATGGAGGTGGACAGAATGCCAAAGTACCTCTGCAATATTACTCCTGAGAAACCCTACATCACGCACACATATAAAATATGAGGTAGGTAACTTCCCATCTTTTATATATATATATATATATATATATATATACACGATTCTACTATATCTAGCGGATGCACACCCCGTGTGTACTGCTTCCGGAACAACCCATCATTAACCGTCTTCTCGTTCCTCTTGCCTCATACAACCAATGATGAGATGCTACGTAAGCGGTATATACGAATGTGCACTATATATAATGTGCACACTAGTAAAACCGTATATATATATATACGTGTAGAGGTTTTTTATGAGTGTATAATTATGATGTAGTTAAATAATGATACACATGACAACCAACTATTAGTGAAATAGGGTAGATGATAAAAGACATGATGCCGTTACATTTGAAAAAAAAAAATCTTTTTGATGAAAAATTTATTTTGAGAGGGTCCAATATTTGAAATAGCTCGAACCCTCGAAATCTCAGGCTCGGTATATATGAAATTGAAATTATTGCGAAAAACAAAATGTCAAACAATATTGCAACTTTTTTGGTGAATATAATAATGAAAGAATTTAGTATCAGACTTTTTTGGGTTGGAGTAGTGGGTGGGATTCTTTTCTAGAAAGAGGCTGCATGAGCGTGCATGGTGTTTGTACGGCCTGTTGGAGAGTCTGGCTTCATGTTAAGCAGATAAGTATGAGTAATCATCTTTATTAGATTTTCATGAAAACTAAATGTTCCACAATTTTTTTTTAACCTTTGGGAAAATTAAGTTTTCTGTAATTTGCATACTTTTTTAAAAAAAATTGGCCATGCTGTTGATCCAGTTTCCTACTCTATAATTTCCTTTTCCTTTCCTTTCTTCAAATTTCAGTAATTTTAATTGAACTAGAAAAATGTAAATTATAGAACCAAAAATATATTCTTCCCTAATTTTAAAATACAATGTATATTAACTGAATTTTTATGTAAAAATATTCTCTTGGCTTTTGCTCATGCAATCATTCAAAACACTAGAGAAAAGGTCGTTGCTTTGGATTATAGTCCATGTGGATAGAAATAGTAGTCAATAAGCATGCCCTTTTCTTTCTTTTTTGGAAAGTGCATATTTTTTAAAATCAATTTCAAGGTAAAAGTCAGACAGGTCGGAATGTGTAGAAGTAAAATGCAAAAATGTAAGACAACAGTAAATAATATAACGAGACTTTGAGGGTGGCCACAGTTGAATACTAATGCTTCATTGCCTTTTTTTGACTTGCTGCTAAAGGAGAGTGCAAACTCGGCACCCATGTCTCCCACTAAGTATATATACAATGTCAACTTCTTTTCTATATATATATAGAGGGTTGCTTAATGGGTCGGTACGACCCGGAACCGGTTCGGAACGAGCCCATTAAATGAAAACCGAAATCGGATCAGGAACCACCCCAAACCCATTAATTAATGGATTGGGGTGGTTCCAATAAGGTTGAACCGGAACCATCCGGTTCCGATCTGGTCCAAGTTTCGGATCCAAAACCGGAACCAGAAGCGGAAACGGAACTGCAACCGGAACTATATATTTAAAAAAAATTAAAAAAAATAAAAAAGAGCGCCAATTACCAACGGCTACTATTGTAGCTATTGCAAACTTGCAATTTTTAATTGTCAGTTACCAATTAAACTTGTAATCTTAATTGTCAATTACTAATTACCAAATTGCTATATATACGGTTGATTTCTAAACTATTTTTCACACAATCTCATTCTCTATATCTCCATTTTCATTATAAAGTTCTCTCTATATTCAACGTTTAAGCCAAAAAAATTTGTGATGGCTTCATCTTCGAATCGTGGTGGTGCTCGACGCGAACTTCCTCCCACCATTCCCGAATTTGGTGATGATTTTGGCTATATTCCCGACTTCGATGAACTCGAAGCCGCTCACGAAGAGGAAGAGGCTATTGGACTTGTTGGCGAGGACGATAGGAATGTTCCAACACCGTCGTCCACTGGCATCTAACATATTTACAAGATTGGTTTGCTGCAGAAAAAAATAATCGAACTGCTGGAATGATTGATAAATTTGCAAGCTCAAATTCCAATGAAAGGAAGAATATTCGAAATATATTTTAATAAATCGAGATGTAATTTAGATATTTAATGAATTTCATGTTTCAATTATTTTAATATTTCACATTATGTATTTTTCTTTTGAAGACACTTAAAAGAAAAATCGATTTAATCAATTAATTTAAAAAGATTTAAATTATTTAAAATTATTGGTTTTGAAACCGACATGAAACCGGTTCGGAACATGTTAATCCAATACCGAATTCGGTAGTGGATTGTTTCGGTTCCGAGTTTTTTTCCTCGGAACCGGAATCGGTTAGAAATGGTTCGTACCGGTTCCAATTTCATCTAATCTGGAACCGGTTGGAACCACTCCGGAATCGGAGTCATGAAATCATTAAGCATAATATATATATAGTGCCGATATTATGGGCGCCCACAATGGGCGCCTGTGTGGGCGCCTGAGATGTTCAGCCGAACATCTCATGAAAATCCTACGATTTTCATGAGATGTTCGGCTGAATATCTCAGGCGTCCACACAGGCGCCCACTGTGGGCGCCCACCACATCAACTTTTATTAAATGATACACTTAGTTTAGAGGGGAGCAAGACCTTTGTTGAATAGGGTCGAAAATAAATCGAGCTTGGGTTTTGGAAAGCACACTCCCAATCTCAATGCCCCCCATTCACCTCTCTACTCTCACATAGAGAAATCGAACGTGTTTCATCGATTGAGACCTCTTCAATTTTCACGGGTCTCCCCCATCCGAAATCCAACCCGTAAAGGAACATAGATAAAACAAAATTTTAAAACAATTATATGTGACAGCTACATTCTTCCCCTTAATGGAGCGGCCCATGGCTAGAGGGCTTTCGTATCCTATTAATATGTTGGATTTCATAAGTTTCGATAAAAACAAAATTAAACTTAATATAAGACTAAAATAAATCGGACACTAAGCGAACAGATCATGTCGAAGCTAACATCGTGGTTCATTCAGATCAGATCAGGCCTAAGCCGGTAAGGACGATTCAGTTATAATAATCAGATCAGAATATATCGTAATAGTTCAAGAGCAGATTAGTTCAAGAGCATATTAGTCAGGACATATTAGTTTCGAATAGAATAGCTCAGAGATCAGTTCAGCTAGGAGAAGTTCATATCAGATCATCAAGATTAGCTCAGGACTTATGTGCACAATCTGTTAAGTCAAATCATTCTGATTGTTTCACGATTTGATAGCTTGACTTCAGGGGATTCATTTATAGTCGTTAGGTATATTTTTGGCTAATTTTCATAAGAGTCAAGAGCATCAATACTTTCAGAGTTGCTATTTTGAGCAAAAGTCGAAAAATATTTAATAAACAGTACGAGGCATAGTAAGAACATTAAATGCACATTTATTGAGAGTCATACATCAGCTCGGGATCTATCCAATGTGTCTACTGGTAACATTTACTACCGTTAGATTCAAAGCGTATATATATATATAATTTTATTTCTGAGAGCAAGCACTTATGCGCATTACACTCGTGAGAAATGAACAACGAGCTTTCAAACAGATTGCGAGCTAATTAGTTGACACGTTTTGTTCAACGAACCAAATTCTTTTCAAACTTTTGTATAAGTTTTCAGCTTGTTGGTGAATTCTTAAGCTTGAGCCTTGATCTGTAGTCATTCAAAAAAGCCTTAAAAAATCTATTTGTAAACACAGCCTGCGAGCTGTTGTGTATTGTAAAACTAGGAGTTCAGCTCGGCTGCGGCATGATTGATCGGATTTGGATACACTGTATTATTGTCAAATCTTCTAGTATAATCCTTCCATAATTGGAAGAATGGGAGATGTAGAAGCGTTGTTTCGAACTTTCATAAACAAATCTCTGTCTCTCGATCTGATTTACGCTTTAGCATTACATCCAAATTTCTTTGTTCAATGTTCGATTGAGCTGTTTTCACATAAATTCTTTTATTGCTCAAGATAACATATTTGATTGAGTTGTGGATCCGTAGGTGACTCAATTGATCTTAAAATTTTTTTAAAACACAAAATTAATTTATTGAGTTTATTCAACCACCCTCCCCCTTCTCAACTCAGCTCAGTGGTTTTTAATCCAAACATAGCATACGAAAATTTCATCTCCTGCTCCTTGAATAAATTTAGGATTCCGAATAATATTTAGTAATACACCCATTATGATCGAGATAAACATGTAAAGATAATATCTTGCAAAATTTTTATATTCTCCCATATATATAGAGGTATTACTTCCAATGAAAGTAGCACTTGAGAATTGGCTTCATGAATTCTCTCTATATTCTATTTACTCATTCTTTATTCATCTCTCTGTTTATTTATAATTTATAACATGTTATCATCACATTGCAACTTTTGAGAATTAGAATAATATCCTTCCGTTGATACACATGAAGAAGCACAACATATTGTAACTGATTGAGAATAAAAGTAAATCGATGCTTTGACGAAGCAAAAACATGTCAACACTCGTAATTATTTATTCATGCTTAAAAAAATAGAACGACTATGATTATTTATAAAGTGGTGACAACGATATATGAAATATCTGTTTTAGAAATTTAATGTTGATGCTTTTGAAATAGCACATCATGATTTCACGTGGAGAATCTAAAGATATTCGTGATTAAGATATGATGAAAAGTCGAACATATTAAGAGAGAGATTCATGATTTGATATGATATTTGAATCTAGAGATATTAATGATATGATATATCTGGTGAATATATAATTGTAAAACTTATAATGCAATGCTGTGGTGAACAACTATAGTAGTTGATTTGAAAAATACTTAAATATGTATGTATTTGTCTTTCTATTATTAATATCTGATTTGATTTCTCGAAAATAAACAGTTTACACCGAAATCTTATGGTGGAAATATAATATTCATAATATAATTCATGGACAATGATTGAAATGTGATATTGACATAATACATATCTTTGTGAGTTTCAAATCTATCAAATCAACATTATTTTTACATAAGTTAATAAACGGTGAATCGGAGATCCATCCAACATAACTTCATCCAAGCAATCATGGATTTAATATCCATAACTTCAAATACATTCATCTGAGGTTCGTTATTAAATAAGTTAAATAGAGAAATTAGGGGAGTTGCGCTATAGAAATAAAAGAGTATGTAATAATAACGTGTTTGGCAAATAAAAAATCATGATCTAATAATCAAGTCGACATTATTAGCATTAGTTGGGAGCTCTGGTAAATCATCTCCATAGTTGTTTGAACATGAATTACATTTCCATATGATCACCAACGCCAATATTGATATATTGAGAGCGATGTAAATTCTATAATATCGACTACATTCTTTTGTTTACCTTGAGCAAGTCTAGGTTATGACTATATTTTTTAGTTGGGTATTTAAGATTTTACTTTATTTATGGGAGCACTTTGAAAAAGGAACATCTCTTGTGAGGGCCTGTTAGGATAATAAATATCTCTTTTTCTTTTGTCTTTTATATTTTTTATTTTTAAAATTAAAATTTATTTAAAGACTGTTCTTACCCCTTTCCTTTCAAAACAATGGAATTAGTCGCCCTTAGGGCATGGTACTCTTCCCTGTTTCACAAATGTTATCCTTGATTACAACATTTTTTCACTTTATTCATGTGCAGAGAAGAAGACTTATGTTATGTCTCATTCCCTTTATTTATCTATCCTCAACGACAATTTCAAATGATTCCAATGTTTTAAATATTTGATTGTGATAGATATAAAATCGTTTAAAACGCATGGCGATTCCCGCGAAAAACAAAGGATTATTCGCTCTTTGGGGTGGGTCTTTCGTAAGTAGGGTAAAATAGGTTATTGGCCTATGTTAAATAGTTAGCCCTTCATCAAACTTTATAAAGACATTCCCATAAGAGCTCTAACCAAACCCCTCCCCATCCATCTTCATCTTGGCATTAGCCTATTTCAGCGAGTCAGACAGCCTTAACGCTCTTTTTGGGTGCGGGAGAGAAGGACTTAAGATCAGTCTAATTGCTTGGCCTATGGCTTCGATAGACTCTTCCTCTTCCTAGTTCGTGCTAAGCTACCAGATGTAACTTCTTTCGCTCCCTTCTAGTAGCAAGAGCAAAAATAGCTACGGTTATTGCCATTTTGCGCCTTTCTCCCCTTGTTGTAGAGAAAAAGGCTAAGGCAGTGGCCAGTGAGTGACCCGAGGGAATAAAGGGTATAATAAAAGGCATTCAGGTAAGCGGTCAATCTCAGCTGATCAACATTATAGACGGGGTGGCGGACAGTTCTAGTCTCCATGACCTTCTCTTACGGATGTGAATTTCTTTTGTATAATTAATTTAAATAATGAAAATGCTTTTGAAAATCCATGGATTTTAATTCTTTTTTTATTCTAACACAACCTAAATAAATTTGAAATTCTCCACTCTAGTACAGATACTTAAATCAATTTATAAGGATTTGAAATTCGTAGCTCCAAACCATTAATCCAAATTTAAAAAATTGATCATCATGACGAGCAATGAAGAAGGCGAATTGTTGTCATATGCTCATATTCGTTTATGTCTGTTTTTTTGTAAAAAATAAATTGTAGTCTTTTTTTTTACGTTGTGAAAAATGACAAATTGCGAGAAATTAGAAGTTTCAAGAACAAGATTGAGATTTGATGACAAAGCGAGTTGAAGTCGAAAAAAAAAAAGCATGACATAAAAACAATTTTCCTTTATTTGGATGAATTAAAATTTTATCAAAAAAATATGTAAACCAAGTAATTTGTATCTATCTTAAGTAGGGACAGCTTGGTATGGGATGAGATAGGTTGGATGTTATATGATGAAATGATAGTTAAAAGTGCAAAGGATCTAAATAATATTTAATAATTTTAATTTTGATTGATTACATTTGAGATAAAATTGAAATGATTTATTTATTTTTTAAATAAGTAATTAATTTAAAAAATAAAGATATGATTGATAATATTATAATTTAATAAAATAATATTATTGATCTAGGATAAATTATTATTGAACAAATTTAAATCCCGACAAATCCTTGAACCAATAGTGACCAAAATGTTTGCTAGCAGATTCCAAAATCCATATAATCCTCCCATATAAAAACTTTAATTTTTGGAGTAAACTGTTAAAAAACTATTAAATGTAAATCAAATTTGTGGGCAAATCTAGTCATGCTATTAGTTTCGATCTTGGGTACACAAGGTTACGCATGATTGTGTGGAAAAGGATAATAAACCAGCGTTATAAACTGACATTGAAAAATTAACTGATCGTATAAAATGCTGACCCTTCGTTCCCCGTCTTCCTTCCCACCTTCTCTTCACCAAAATTCACTTGATTTTTGCACTTCTCAGCATCAATCCACTGCCCTTGTATTTTCTGCAAAACCCTTTTGTTTTTCCCCCAAAAAATGGAGCAATGAAGCTCAAACTCACAGTCATCGCCTACAATTATCCAGGTCTTGGCAATGGCGAGCGAGGGCCTTTTTCAAATTTTCTTTCCTGGACAAGAGCAGAGAAATTGAGAGCCTAAAGCAGGATCTTCTCCAGGCTATTGCTCCGCTCGACCGCGGTGCCGCCGCCACTCCTGAGGACCAACAGAGTATTGAACTGGTGGGTCGTTGATAAACCCGAGTCTTATATAGTTTTTAGGTATTTATTTTTTCTTATTCATGTTTATCTAACTTCTTTTATACGTGTGTTAACTAGAATGTTAGTTAGGATGCTTTCCTGTTTAAATTAGATGGAAATGTCCAAACTAAAGCTCTTTTTTTTAAACAAAAAAATCTAATGATGTTTTGTCAAACTCGAGTATATATGGTTCTTGAGTATAGGGCTTGTGACTATTTTCATGATGTTGGTTTTAGCTGTCAATCAGCACCAAATGTTAGGTTGCGAATTCGAGACTGCTAATCTCAGGAAATCATAGGCCAAAGGGAAGAAAATGGGAAAGGATTGTGTAGAAAAACTTCAAGAATACCACCCTGTTTTGTTTCCTTTTCTTTCTTACCATAATTGTAACCATCACTCGCGTCTTGTAACCAAACAGCTATCTATGAGACATTTAATTTAATGCAAGGTATACAATTGGCTAGTTTGTGCGGGATAGTCTACATTCACGCGGCTCTAGCCTTCTTTGTCGTATCATATCGTGCTTGTTTAAAGGAAAATTTCCTCGTTTAGATTGTTCGGAAGCTTGAGTCTATGAACAAAGTGAAGGAACCACTCAAGTCAAGTCTACTCAATGGCAAATGGGAGCTTTTGTACACGACTTCTAAATCGATTCTACAAAATGAGGTTCTTTGCATCTGTTCTCTCTTTAGAATTCGGCAATTCGCATTTCCATTTATCCGTTTTGGCCTTAAACACCATTATATGTATATGTCTTCAAGAACTTTGAACTCTGAGAAAAGCCATGAACAATGCAGTATATCTCTGTTTGTTGTGAGATTTCTATTTTTAACCTGTATCTCATCTTCTGTTTTTTAAAATTTATGTAGAGGCCCAAATTTTTTAGGCCAAATGGAAAAATCTATCAGGCAATAAACGTGGATACGTTGAGGGCTCAAAATATGGAAACTTGGCCATTTTTCAATCAGGTAATATCACACAACTCACTCCTGAAGGTCATCCAAGCTTCTTGTTTTTTTAAGATGTTCTTATTTATTGTGACTCCAGTGATAGTTTTGTAGGCTACAGCGAATTTGGTTCCGTTAAATGAAAGAAGAGTCGCTGTTAAGTTTGATTCTTTCAAGATTGCTGCTCTGGTATATGAAACCTTACTTCCTACACAATTCCTCTGTAGTTGTGTTGTCCAGAGTGATTTGAAATTTACTGGAGCTAGTCGAGTTTTGATTAAGTTCGAGTGTACGACTGCTCAAGCTCGACTCAGCTGATACTTGTTATTTTCATGTTTCACAGATACCGATTAAGTCCCGTGGGAGCGGTCGTGGTCAGCTCGAAATTACATACTTAGATGATGAGTTACGGTAAGATATGCACACTCTTCAGTGTCCGAGTTCTCATTCTCACCTCAAATTTCCATTATTCTATGTCGTACATCTGATTGAGTTTTCATTTTTAGAACTAATACATATATGTATATAAAAAGTTGAATTGTTTTATTTGGTAACAGATGTTGAAAGAAAACTCTATCGTTATTCACTAGCACAGATCTTTTCCGAAATCTTATTCCATATCACTTTTCATCCAAAGATCCTTTAATTTTTTTTTAAAATTGTGTTGCATGCAGAATATCAAGGGGCAATGAAGGAAATTTGTTTGTACTGAAAATGGCTGATCCAAATTACAGAGTTCCTCTCTAGCATGATGAAAAGCTTATAAGAATTGGAATTGTATTTTGATCTTATTACTTGGGAATGTGTCGTGTCATTTTGAAGTCTGAACTTGGCCCATCTCCGTTCCTGCTACTCGGGTCCCCTTTCCCTATATATAGATATAGATTGCTTATCAGAGAACAAAGGAAGGAAAATGCATATACAACTAACTTTCTTAGAATTGAAATGTACGAATATAATCCATTGATTTAGGTTTCCCTTCCGATGATCTCAAATCCAAATTATCAACACTACTTTTTAGTTTAAAAATTAGGTTTGACATTTTACTTATTATATAAAATAAACTAAAAAATTTTGGTAATAATAATAATAATAATAATTACTAAATTGGGTTTGACTCGTTGGGCCTTGGGAAAGCTGCCATGCATGCGCCAAAATGTTTGTGCCAAATGGGGACTGTCACGATGTTCTCGAAGACACGAGCAACCCATTTTGCCCCTTCAACAATCATGGCCTCCGCCTCCGCCGCCTTCCTCCAATCCACCTACATCGCCACGGCCACCAACACCATCGTCCCACTCAGGACCGTGAATTTCTCCACCAAAGCAGTACCACCAAACCACCAAAGCACACCCCAATCACCGCCACCGCAAGACAAGAAATCGTTTGCCGTTGCCACCGGAGAACTTTTTCTCGGCGTAGCTGCGAGGATTTTAAGCAGTACGGGAGGAGGAGTGCAAAAGAGGGATGGGCAAACGCCGGCCGTGGAGATGTTTGTGGAGGCGGAGCCACAGGACGAGGGGTATTGGTGGTGGAGGAAGCGGAGAAAGGAAAAAATCGCGGCAGTGATCGAGGACCCCGTGCAGCCGGATGTTGTCTGGGAGCAAAGCGTGGAAGATGTGGAGGCGGAGCGGAGGAGGAAGGCGGTGACGAGCCCAGGGTTCAGTTTCTCTGCGGCGGGGCTTTTGTTTCCTTACCATCTTGGGGTGGCTCAGTTTCTCATTGAGAATGGTTACATTAAGGTCTTATTTTATTTGATGCTTATGCTTGTTCAATGATGATCTTTTTTTGTGGTTCTTGGTGTATTTGACGACAATGCGAGACTATTTATCGAGGAAATGCATAATTTGGCTGTGTATAGCAGGCTGTATTGCTCTCTTTATGCTATTTCTTAAAAACTATAATCGTTGATGACTTTATACATCTGCCATTATCACAAGGAACTTGCAGAAATTTGATGCCCACCCCTTAAATGGAAATGAAGAATGAGCATTTCATTTTGGTTGGTATTTTTTAAAATAGTGCACATCATATCTGCCAGGATCCTCAGTATTTTATAAACATTAGAATTTGCTCAACTGTTTGTAAACTAAGTAAGATAACCTAAACAATCTCTTTGAATTGGTCTTGCAAGCATGAGAATTTTGATTGATTTCTATTGTAAGACTTTGGTTCATACCGAAGTTTTCCTTATTGTCTACTCTATGTTTCCTTTCCCATAAGTAGGCTTTTTTTACCGGAGACAGGAAACAACCCCATTGGCCGGTGCATCTGCTGGTGCCATTGTTTGTGCCGTGATTGCCTCAGGATCCAGCATGCAAGAAGCATTAAAGGCTACGAAGATGTTGGCTGAAGATTGTAGGCTTCGAGGGACTGCATTCCGCCTTGGGGTATGAACATTGCCAACCATGATTACCAATTGTAGGATACAGATATTGATTGAGTATATCAGGGTTTGTGAGCCATTATCTATAAGATTTATTGAAATGTAAATTGGATAGAACAGATGATAAAGAATAATTATCAAACTTGACCAAGGGTTTAGACAGAATTTTTTAGAAAGGTAACAAACCCGTACGGCTAAATGGTGTGTTTTCTTCTTTGCCTCCTGAATCTTAGCAGCATGGCCTTGTATAAACCGTTTCCTTGGATGCTCAAACAAAGAATTTGGCTTCTTCATTATAAGAATATGTGAGAACCAGGTCACGAAGCAGTGAATAGCTTGTGCTAAGTTTTCAATATACTTCTGTTAATTTGACACAATAATATGATGTATTAGATTGTGCTATTTTGGAATAAAGTAGGACTAACAGTGACTAGTTTGAAGTGTATCTGATTATCGCTTTGGTTTCTATGTGGTAATATATCTTTGTGAGTAAAAGTAAGTAGGAGGTTTCATATTAAGTTGTTTAGTAACTTCCTTTAAGTTTCAAACTTTCACTGCATGAAAATAATCATAGCATATCATCGTTAAATTAAGCATCTAGCAGTCACACACTATTCATTTTTAATTTACACAATCCTGCCTTTTTATACATTGGAGTTTTAGCGTTTAAGTGCGCTTACATATTTTTGTTCAGGCTGTTCTTAGAGATATTTTGGACAAGTTTCTACCTGATGATACTCATATCAGATCGAATGGAAGAGTCCGTGGTGAGTATTTTTGTTATTCATCTAGCCTATTGGCAGTAACTTGTCTGATTGGAGAATCTGGTTTAAAAACATGTCTTGTGGGGCATACAAGTTTATTATCCGATATGGATAATGGGCTGCTTTACCTAGCATGTTGACTAGGATGTCTGGATGTTTGTCTAACTGCTTCTAGCTGTGTTAAAACTATGAATTGTAGTAGCTGATACAATCTATCTTTCTGTTATGTGAATAAAATTACTATACCTGCACAAGCTCTTCTGATTCATAGTTAGTTTTATAACGGATTTTTTTGTCCACATCTGTACTGAAATAATATTTATTTCTTTGCTGGGCTCTAAAAGTAGAAGTTTGACAATAAATTTTTTGGTTTTGTCTCAGTTGCGGTGACACAGGTTTTTTGGAGACCCAGGGGTTTACTTGTTGACCAATTTGATTCTAAAGAAGATCTTATTAATGCAGTCATTACTTCATCTTTTATTCCTGGGTAAATAATTTTTTATAAATGAGATTCATGTAAAATATTTTGAACTGAAAGTGTGAGTTTGATACAGTTATCTTGCTCCGAGGCCTGCAACTATGTTCCGTAACAGACTGTGCATAGATGGTGGCTTGACATTGTTCATGCCTCCAACTTCTGCTGTTCAAACTGTATGCATTTCACTTTGTTTTTTCACATGAAAAAAAAGGTTCAACAGTGCTAGATTTTGAATTATTGCTTGTTCAAACGGTTGGTTCTTGTCTTTTACTGCCTTGGATGACTATACGTCACTGCTTGATGAAAGAAATGTTGTTTTTTCTGTGCACAGGTACGTATTTGTGCATTCCCCGCTGGTCGTTTGGGAATACCAGGAATTGGCATTAGTCCCGACTGCAATCCGGAAAACCGGGCTAGTCCACGACAGGTATTTCTCTGTGCTCATATATTGTGTAACTGAAACCAGTTTTCCCATAAACCCGAGTAAATGAGAGGTGGCTGGATAATCTCGTACTTCAACTCAAAACCAGGGGTGTGCAAGTTGCGAACCATGGATATGCTTTGGAATTAATGTAGAAGGCTCACACATGCATGTTGATTCTACATGGCGTAACAATGACCACATAACTTGTTTTAGGATTTCATTAACTTTCCTAATTTCTCATAATCTTTAACAGCTTTTTAATTGGGCACTGGAACCAGCAGAAGACAATGTTCTTGATAACCTTTTCGAGCTAGGATATATAGATGCGGCAACTTGGGCCAAGGAGAATCCTTTAGAGAAGATCGTTGAAGAAAATACTGCCGGTTGACCATCATGAAAACAATACTCGTCCAGAGGTTGGAGAATTCTATGCCAGAACACGTCTAGACGTTGGAATGTGATGATTGTCCTTCGACCAAGCAATGTGCTGATTGTCCTTCGACCGAGGTTGGATCTCTCAAGATCCATGATATGCATTAGCATGTTGATTTAACCTCTAAGTTATATTTTAAAAATATGGATCAAAGAGATAAATTGTAAAACTTAGAATTCAAGTCCGAGGTTTAGGTAGATACATATTCTGTGTTAGGCGATAGAATGCTATTTTGTGCAAAGGTAAATCGTGGGTTTTCAGTTGTATGGCCTCGTCTTAGACTGCATTATGAATTTTTAGCTATTTTTCAAAAGCTCACATAAAGAACGGACGAACAGTATATTTTAATTTTTTGTTTTTATGATTGTAAATATATTATAAAAATATTCTCCAAGTTCACTTTTAAAACAAATTTATTATGACTTAAGTCAAATTTGGACGTCTATATAATAGTTAATTTGAATGTTTAAATATTAAATTATGATTAGATATTGTTTTAATTATTTCATTTACATATAAATAGGCTTGTAATCTTTATCGTAAATATGTACAAAAATACACAAGTTCTCTCTTATTTTAATTCTCTTTGAATTAAGGAAATTATAGAAATAATAATTTTCTATTAACATAAAATTAAGGTTCATTTGGAACAATCAAGAAGATATTCAAAGTTAATACAAAGGTAATTATTTACTTTATTTTGTTATTATTCCTTTTAATTTATAACACGTTATCAGCACGATCACTCGAATGTTTTTATATATTTCAATATATAATAAAAGTTAATACAAAGGTAATTATTTACTTTATTTTGTTATTATTCCTTTTAATTTATAACACGTTATCAGCACGATCACTCGAATGTTTTTATATATTTCAATATATAATATCATGTTATTATATAAAAGGAGTCACTGACACTTCATTATAATAACGTGATATGATTTACAAATTTCTATCGTTTATTATTATACTTATGTATCATATCATGTTATTATATAAAAGGAGTCACTGACAGCTCATTATAATAAAGTGATATGAATTACAAAATTATATTGCTCATTATTATTTATGTATAATATCATATTATTATATAAAGGAGATATGTCACCTCAAAATAATAATGTGATGTGATATACAAAATTATTTAACTATGATTACGATTATATGCATTACATTATAGCCATAAGTGTTAAATAAAATTATTGTAGTTTATCATTCGATAATAAACAATCATAAAAAGGATATATATTAATGACACGTAACGGGTATAAATAGCTAGATTTTATTTTATAAATATGATGTTTTCTAAAATATTAATTCACCCGTCTGTTCTCTTCTCCATTAATTTTTCTTCACAAACTATATTTTTCTAATTACAAAAAGAAAGAAGAAGATGATGATTCATCCAAGGATAATTTTTATAAGTATTTTGATCATTATACTCACTAGCCTTGTATTCATCGGCGAGTATCCGCCTCGCATTTTTTCGTTATTTCGAACCATGCTTGTATTGCTAGTTTATCCATTATTTTTCAATGTCATACTAATGAATCTTGACTAATAAAATATACTTTGATATCAAGTATCATCATGTCGAATTTGTTTCTCTTGACATAACTGGAAAGAATTATATGTCATGGACCCTCGATGTCGAAATTCATCTTGAATCATTGGGCTTAAGTGAAACCATAAAATGCATCGTCATCACAAGAAAAGGCAAAAACTATGATATTCTTACGACGACATCTTGATGAGGGGTTGAAATGTGAATACCTTACTGAAAAGAATCTCATGGCTTTATGGCGAGGATTAAAGGAACCATTTGAACACATAAGGGAAGTTATACTTCCGACCGTCCGTGATGAATGGAATTCATTTAGATTCCAAGACTTTAAGAAGGTCGGCGATTATAATTCGACAATGTACCGAATAGTCTCGCAACTGAAATTTTGTGGACATGAGGTCACAGATCGGAAATGCTTGAAAAAATATTTTTCACTTTCCACGCATCGAATATAACTCTACAACAGCAATATAGAGTGCGTGGATTTGCGAGATATTCTAAACTTATCGCATTGTTTCTTGTGACGGAAAAGAACAACGAGCTACTAATGAGAAATCATCAATCCCGACCTACTAGATCAACGTCATTTCGTGAAGTAAATGTCGTGATTCAGAATGAACGAAACCAAAATCAAAGTCGTGGACAAGATTTTGGTCGTGGAAGAGGTCGGGGTCGGGGTCGTGGACGTGGACGTGGACGTGGACATAAAAATAACTATGGTAATGGACTCGGCCGTGGATTTGAAAATAATAGAGGTTGTTACTTCAATAAACCCCTCTAAAAAGGAAGCACGAACCACCCACATAAGAGGCAGCATGAGAACACGAGTATGAATGAAAATCACTCAAAAAGATTTGAAAGTTCTTGTTTTAGATGCGGCACTAAAGGACATTGGTCTCGTATTTGTCGAGCCCCGGAACATCTTTGTAAGCTCTATAAAGAATCACTGAAGGGCAAAGAAAAAGTGACCAATTTTACTTAACACAATGATCACTTGAGTGATTCGATTCATTTTGATGCTGCAGATTTTCTCATTGATTTCTCTGAAAATGATCAGTTCAATGGTGGGACAATGTAACAGTTTTCATATATTTTTAAATGTAACAGTTTTTATGATGATATTTATTATATGTTTTATGTTTTCTAATTGCATATGTTAAATTATGTTTCTTGTTTAATGTAAAATTGCAAGGATAAAGCTATACAAGGAAATATTCTCATTGAAGTTTACATACCTGATAGTGATACAACACATACTATTCTCCGAGATAAAAGATATTTCTTGGAACTAAAACCAACAAAAACAATGGTCAATACGATATCAGGTCCTGTAGACTTGATTGAATGATGTGCTAAAGCTCAATTTTTGTTACCTAATGGTACAAAATTTATGATAACTGATGCTCTATTTTCACCACAATCGAAAAGGAATTTGTTGAGTTTAATGACATATGTTCCCATGGGTATGATACTCAGTCAATGACTGAAGGAATAAGAAATATATGTGTCTTACCACATATAAATCAGAAATAAATATGTAGTTGAAAAACTACCAATGCTCCCTACTGGATTGCATTATACTCATATAAGACCAATCGAATCAAATATGGTAGTTCAAAATTCGCCAATAACTACTTGGCATGATCGATTGGGACATCCTGGTTCAATAATGATGCGAAGAATTATAGAACATACGCATGGTCATCCATTGAAAGATCAGAAGATCTTTTACGATAATAAGTGTCAATGTAAAACATGTTCTCTTGGGAAACTTATTATAAGGTCATCACCAGCCAAGATAAAAAATGAATCATCCATGTTTCTTGAACGTATTCAGGGTGACATTTGTGGGTCAATTCATCCACCATGTGGACCATTTCGATACTTTATGGTATTGATAGATGGCTCCAGCAGATGGTCACATGTATGTTTATTATCAACTCGGAATGTGGTGTTTGCAATATTACTTGCCCAAACACGAGCTCAATTTTCTGATTATACAATTAAGAATATTAGACTCGATAATGCTGTGAATTTACTTCCAAAACTTTCAATGATTGTTGCATGTCGGTGGAAATTACCGTTGAGCATCATGTTGCTCATTATATACACAAAATGTTTTAGCTGAATCATTGATTAAACGTCTACAACTTATTGCTAGACCAATGATTATGAAAACAAAACTCCATATTTCTATATGGGGACATGCAATTTTGTATGTTGTTGCATTAATTCGCATCAGGCCAAGTGCGTATCATAAATACTCACCATTGCAGCTTGCATTTGGTAAAGAACCAGATATTTCTCATTTCATAATTTTTGGATGCGTGGTATATGTACATATTGCACCGCCTCAACGAACAAAAATGGGACCTCAAAGAAAGATAGGAATTTATGTTGGTTATGATAATTCATCCATCATTCGATATCTTGAACCTCAGACAGACGACGTGTTCACCGCACGTTTTGTCGATTGTCACTTTGATGAGAATACCTTCCCAATGTTAGGGAGAGAAAAGAAACATATCGAAAAATAGATTACATGGTATGTACCATCATTATTATATCTGGATCCAAGAAATAAACAATGTGATGAAGAAGTTCATCAAATTGTGCATTTGCAACGAATAGCAAATCAAATGCATCCATCATTCGATATCTTGAACCTCAGACAGACGACGTGTTCACCGCACGTTTTGTCGATTGTCACTTTGATGAGAATACCTTCCCAATGTTAGGGAGAGAAAAGAAACATATCGAAAAATAGATTACATGGTATGTACCATCATTATTATATCTGGATCCAAGAAATAAACAATGTGATGAAGAAGTTCATCAAATTGTGCATTTGCAACGAATAGCAAATCAAATGCCAGATGCATTTGTAGACACAAAAAGGAGTAACTAAATCGCATATACATGCTATCAATGCCCCTGCTCGAATTGAAATTCCGAAGACAAAAATTGAGAACAAAGACGTTCATGATGTCATAACACGCCTGAAGTGTGGAAGACCAATCGATTTCAAGGATAAAAATTCTCGAAAAAGAAAATGCATAGAGAAACACGGTGATCATAAAATCGTTAATGATGTTCCAACAGAAACACATGATGATAAACATGATGATGAAAATGTTCGGTTGAAACCACAAAATGATGAGAATCATGAAATCTCTATCAATTATATTAATACTGGAGAAATATGGAACTGAAATGATGTGAAAGACATTGATGATATATTTTTTTATAATGTGGCATTTCATATCATAAACGAGAATGAAGATCATGAACCAAAATCTTTTGGTGAATGTAAAAATCGACAGGACTGGATAAAATGGAAAGACGTCATCCAGGTGGGGTTAGATTCGTTAAATAAACGTAATATTTTTGGACATACAGTCCTTATACCTGAAGTTGTAAAACATGTTGGATATAAATGGGTTTTCGTTCGAAAACGAAATGAGAAAAACGAAATAGTGAGATATAAAGCTCGACTTGTTGCACAAGGTTTTTCTCAAAGGCCTGGAATTGATTACGAAGAAACGTATTCTCCAATTATGGATGCAATTACATTTCGGTATTTAATTAGTTTGGCGGTGTTTGAAAATTTTGAAATGCGTCTTACGGATGTTGATACAGCTTACTTATATGAAGCGATTGATAGTGATATATATATGAAAATC